>BPLT01000003.1:6640000-6687500 GCA_019656295.1 Rhododendron mucronatum var. ripense | reverse complement strand
CTAAATCATCTTAGGGAATGGGCTAAAAAGATTTGATGGGCTTGGCCATTGCACTTGACACCTAATAAGAACTCATTCTTCTGCAATCCTGCTTACGAATTGATGATCTGCATCATCTCTTTCTTGAGTGCCGGTCGCGTAGAAATGAGCATCGTATTAGATTTTATATATATATATATATATATATATGAGAGAGAGAGAGAGAGAGAGAGAGAGAGAGAGAGAGGGAGGGAGGGAGACTAAGGCCCTACCTTCCCCCCCCCCCCCCCCCCCCCCCGGCCCGACACACACCCCTCCCGACCTCCCTTCCTCTTCCAAATATACCCCCAGCCTATCCAACCCCATTTTTTCCTTTATTTACTTAATAGTATTTATATATTTTTATCTTTTATCTATTAAATATTATTTAAATGTTCTGATTTTCAATCCGGTTGAATCGTTACAAAGATCTAGTTTTTATCATTTTATCCTCAATGGTTATAATAAAATTTTAGCTCTAAGGCCTTTCAACGAGCATCCTAAGAGAGTCCTGAAATTAAATAAAGAATCTTAGGGTGCTTGTTGAAAGGCCTTAGAGTCAAAAATTCATTACGAACATTTATGATGAAATGATCAAAAAAATAACAGCTTTGTACTGATTCAAACGAATTAAAAACTGGAACACTTATTTTTTTACATAGTTTATATATTAAAAATATAGTTAAGAAATTAAGTATTTTAATTTTCAATATGTTTAAACCAGTGCAAAGATTTTATTTTTTTGATCATTTTATCGTAAATGGTCATAATGAATTTTTGGCTCTTATGCCTTTCAATGGGCACTTATTTTGATTCTACGACTTTCGTCATATTATTTCCATCTCATGAGCATTATGTTCATACGAATTATTTAAAGGAATTGAATACAATATTACAATGTTCAACAAACTCATGTCAGATAAAAAGAAGATTTGCAAACCCAATATCTATTCAAAAAAATCATATTAACATAAACATTCATCTAATACTTCTAACAAAAAATTAGGTTTCCATCTTCTAATCCTATCATGTTCATTAAACAAGATTAATTAAACCCACTTTTGTGAAAGTAGCTGATAAAAATTTCCTTTTTTTCCCTCCACCACATTTCGTTTGGCTCCCTTCATATTAGAAGTGTTCGCTTAAATGAAAAGGTATTATTAGTTCGTCTTGCTAAGAGGAATTGAAAATTTTAAAATTATGATTGGAACTCATAAATTTTTGAAAAAACACAAAATAAGGCAAAGAAGACAGCTTTTTGGCCTTTTTTTTATATCTTTATTCAAAAGAAATTTGAGTATCAATCATAATTTTTTACTTTTTCAATTGCTCTCGTCGAGACAAACTAATAATTCTTAAAAAAATTTGACATAACTTTTGGGCTTATTTTTGTTTCTATTCAAAAAAATTTAGTTCCGACCATCATTTTTTACTGTTTCTGAATTTTCGTCGAGACAAACCAAATACTACTTATCTATAAGAATTTGATGCGAAAAACAACAAACGCAAAAGAAATTAAATAAAGAAAAAAAAGTCAACTGACTTATTTAAGCCAATCGAGGTCTTAATCTAATGAGTAATTGAATAAATCTGATGATTAAAGGCTAGATTTTAGAAAGGGGAAATTACAGTAAGCCCCCTTCAACTATACCTTGGTAACGAGTTGCCCCCTTCATCGTTTAACTTGGACACTTAACCCCCCCTTCATCTTTTTTCGCATGACACTTAACCCCCTGCCGTTAGTGAGCCGTTAACGGAATTGCTGAAATTACCAATTTACCCTCTTTGGGCTATTTTTGTGGGTGGTGCTAAAAAAAGTTTTTGTTTTGTTTTGTTTTTTTTCCTTTGGCTGCCGGTTTGGTTTGCCCTACGCTCATTCGCTTATTTATACAAGAATCTTATTGTGTTAGTGGGTTTTTTAGTTAAATACTATTTTGGTTAATCTTTGATAAAGGAATTGGAAAAAAGAAAAAAAAATGATCAAAGGTTTAAAAAAAAGGCCACTCAAATAAGCAATCAGGAAAATAAAATGTTTTGATAAACACTTTCCAAAACCTTGATTTAGTATTTTAGCCCAAGAAAATAAAGCTCAAGTCAAGACCAAGACAAAAAAAACCCAAAAAAGAAGATATTTTGGAAGGAGATGTAAATATGTAATTTCTGGAATAGTTGTAGAATATTTAGATTCTAGAAGATGTTTAGAAAAATGACATTAATAATGTCACGATGAAGGTTGCATTCTTTTTATTTTTGGAGCTTAACTTATTTTACCCTTTTGGAACTTAATTTAAAATACGTTTAGCCCATTCATTCTTCTTAACATATTTTTGGAGCTTAACTTATTTTGTACCCTTTGGTAACCTAATGTAAAATAAGTTTAGTTCATGCATTCTTCTAAACGGAGAAATAAGTTAAGCTCCAAAATAATTTAAGAAGAGGGTAAATTGGTAATTTCATCAATTCCGTTAACGGCTCACTAACGGCAGGGGGTTAAGTGTCATGCGAAAAAAGATGAAGGGGGTTACGTGTCCGAGTTAAACGATGAAGGGGGCAACTCGTTACCGAGGTATAGTTGAAGGGGGCTTACTGTAATTTCCCCTTTTAGAAATGATGAAATGGTAAGTCTTCCCGTTGAAAGTGACAACACAAAGTAAGAAATATTTAAGACTCTCCTAGAAAAAGTGTGTGTGTATATATATAGGTAAGTCTTTTTTTTTTCCTTTTTTTTTGTCCTTTATAGATTAAAAAATAAAGTTAAAAAATAACTGTTCCAATTTTCAATCCGTTTGAACCAGTGCAAAGATATTATTTTTTTATCATGTCATCGTAAATGGTCGTAGTAAATTTTTGGTTCTAAGGCCTTTCAATGGGCACCCTAAGAGAGCTCTAAACTAACTAAGAAGTCTTCTGGTGCTCGTTGAAAGACCTTAGAGCAAAAAATTTAGTATGACCATTTGGGATGAAATAATCAGAAAAATAACACTTACTTTTTTCCTTTTTTTGGGGTCCTTTATAGAATTAAAAAATATAGTTAAAAAAATAAGTGTTTCAATTTTCAATTCGTTTGAACCGATGCAAAGATGTTATTTTTCTGATCATTTCATCCTAAATGGTTGTAATAAATTTTTGGCTCCAATGCCTCTCAATGGACACCCTAAGAGAGCCCTAAAACTAAATAATGAGTTTTAGGGTGTTTGTTGAAAAGCCTTAGAACAAAAAATTCATTATGATCATTTAGAATAAAATGATAAAAAAAATATGATCTTCGCCCCCGGCTCAACTGAATTGAAAATTGAAACACTTTATTTTTAAATTGTATTTTTTAATATAAAAAGGTGTATTTATAGAAATTAATTACATAAAATAAAAGATTAAATAAAGAAAGAAAAAAGGGCGGATAGAAGGGAAGTTGGGGGGGAGGGTAAATGCGGGAAAAGGGTGTGGGGTCGGGGGGGCGGGGGGGGGGGGGGGGGGGGGGGGGGGGGTGGGAAAAGCAATTTACAGAGAGACCATATAACTTATATTCAATTGAATCCTTTCCGCCCAAATGAAATACACTTCAGATAATTAGGCTTATACCAATTATGTGGAACTCGTACTATTTAACGTATACTATAGGTATATGCCAAATGTTGTCCAACAGTCTTTTTTTTATTTAATATAGAAAAAAATGCCTAGCTTTTATATTGAACCATTTGGACCATCTTTGCTCACATGTTATGATGTGTTTGTTTCCTACCCTTAAAAAACGGAGCTTTTCGGATGCCATTTTTCAATTTGAGACATATTTGCCCCTGAATTGAACTGCCATTGGTTTTGAGGATGAGGGTAATTTCATCTTTCCAGCATAGGCAAAAAACGTAAACAATATTAAGCCACGTCCTCCTTTCCTTTGTTCGTCTGGTTCAGAGGAAAAGGGAGAGAGAGAGAGAGAGAGAGAGAGAGAGAGAGAGAGAGAGAGAGAGTGTGTGTGTGTGTGTGTGTGTGTGTGTGTGTTTTTGGGCGAGTTTTGGGGGGTTTCTTTCGTTCCTCTGTGTTGCCGATTGCCGTCGAGAGGTAACCATTGCAACTTTTTTTATTTTCTTTTTTGACTTTTTCTTGTACTCTATGCTTATGCATTTTTTCAATTCTATTAAATGACAGGTTATGGATACTTCGGTATCCCAACCTTCAGGCTTCCTCAGGTCAATCTCCCTCTCTCTAAATCATCTTAGCGAATGGGCTGAAAATATTTGATGGGTTTGGCCATTGCACTTGACACCCGATTCGAACTCATTCTTCTGCAATCTTGGTTACAAATTGATGAACTGCATCAGCTTTTCACTAAGGGCCTTTCGTGCAGAAATGAGTATCGTATTTGATTGAATATATATATATATATATGTATGTATGTATAGAGAGAGATAGAGAGAGACCGTATAACTATATTCAATTGAATCCTTTCTGCCCAAATGAAATACACATAAGATATTTTGGCATATAAAAATTATATGGAGTTCGTACTATTTAACATAGGGTTAAATACCGGGACACCCTCGAACTATTCCCGTTTGTGTCGCTCACCCCCTAATAGAATTTTGCATACAGACAGACCCCCTAAGCAAAGTTTTCATTTGGAGGGGGTGACGCCGTTGGACGGAAGTAATGAAAAGACCAAATTGCCCTTACATATATATATCACCACAGACCTACATATCCTCATTTGAACGCTTCATCTCTTCAACCCTAATCCTCCGACCTCCAAAGGCGATCTCGACTCCATTCTGCCAAACCAAACCCTATTCTATATCATCTCCATTCTCCCAAACCACACCCTATCATCTCTATTCTCCTTCGATCATCTCCATTCTTCCAAAGGAAACCCTAATCGCGATCATCTCTATTCTCTCCATTCTCCCATGTACCAAAATCTCGATCATCTAAATACACGAATCATGTAACTATCATCTAGTATCGACGAATCACTTTAAGACGAAGACGATTGGTGGACGATTTAGGGTTTGAGCACGATTTTGAAGACGATTCTCACAGCGCTAAAAGTATGTTCTATTTTTATATGTACGCTTTCTATCTCTCTCTCTCTTTCTCTGCGTATATATGATATATGGTTATATAATAGGGTTGTTGGGGTTTAAAAATTTGGGCTTTGTTGGGTCTCTCTCTCTCTCTACTCTGTCTCTAGGGTGGTCCCCATTAGGGCTTTATACACACACACACGCATACACGCACACACACACACACACACATATATATATATATATATATATATGTTTACATATTTTTGAAGGGATTTTAGGGTTTGAAAATAAGGGGTATGAGGTTTTGTGCTTATCTGTCTCCCTCACTATCCTTTATTTGTCTCTCTCTATATGTATGTTTATATGTATACATATAAGGGTCCCTACGTATTAATTATTGTTTCACCAGAAATTGATGTTGAAATGTTAACTTTTTCCTTTTGAATATATGTTAGTTGTCAGCTTGTTTCCAAACAATGGTCCAAACAAATTTTGTTCTTTATTGTTCTTTACTGCTTTCATGTGCATTGACTAACCCCTTTTTGTGGGTCCCTTGTTAATAGTTGAAGATGGAGGGTGATGGTAGGGTTCAACTGAATATAAGATTTGGGGGAAAATTTGTTGGACATCCTCCAAACAGCTACATTGATGGGGACGTGTGTTATTCCAGAGTGATCCCTTATGAGTTTTCCTACTCTAATTTATGTGAGATCCTTCAAGAAATAGGGTGTACCCCATGGGCTTCACTTAGCTACTTAAGACCAGGTCATATGATTCAGGATGGGTTATCTGAAGTTACTAATGATACAGACATGATAGAAATGTTTATGCGTTATGAGGGTGAGGGTACGGAAATTGAGTTCTTCATTACCCATCCTGATGTTGAAGAGAGTGATGAGGAGGGACTTGGGTGGCATTAGTGGGAACTTGGGGGGGAACAGTTGGTAGTTGGGGGGGGGGGGACATTTGGAAGTTGGGGAGGACAGTGACAATGATAGTGATAGT
This sequence comes from Rhododendron mucronatum var. ripense, assembly GCA_019656295.1. NCBI lineage: Eukaryota > Viridiplantae > Streptophyta > Magnoliopsida > Ericales > Ericaceae > Rhododendron > Rhododendron mucronatum. The sequence continues at coordinate 6,681,459 of BPLT01000003.1, read as the reverse complement.
GATAGTGATTATACCTACAGTGGGTTAAGTGATTCGTCATCATCTGATGGTGAACAAATGGATTCATCGTCATGCGATGGTGAACAAATGGATTATTTGGAGGAAAGAGGGCCAACTGTTAAGGTTGTGGAGGATAGAGGAAAAGTAGTCATAGTTGGTGAGGATGTGGAAGGTGGTGATAGTGACAGTGATAGTGATAGTGACTATGCCTGTAGTGGGTTAAGGGATTCATCATCATCTGATGGTGATGGTGAAGAAATATATGATTTCGAGGGAGGAGGACCAAGTGTTAAGGCTGTGAAAGATATAGGAAAATCAGTCATAGTTGGTGAGGATGTGGAAAGAGAGTGTGGTAGTGACAGTAGTGATGACATCGAGAGTATTATCATCTCATCAGATGGTGAGGAGGTAAAAAGCAAAAGGAAAGGGAAGAAGAAGGTTAAATTCCCAGAGTTCAATGAAGAAAGGGATATGAAACATCCTAAAATGGTGCACGGCATGTTGTTTCCCAATGTAAGGGTTTTTAGATCACTCTTGAAGGAGTTTCATCTTAGGAATGGAATTGAATACAAGTATATTAAAAATGAATCAAAGAGGGTAACAGTGAAGTGCAAAGATGAGGATGAAGAACATCCTTGTAAATGGAGGATGGATTGAAATGATTGCATGGGTTTGGCCATTGCACTTGACACCTAATTAGAACTCATTCTTCTGCAATCCTCCTTACAAATTGATGAACTGCATTAGGTCTTCCTTGAGGGCCGTTCGTGCATAAATGAGCATCGTATTAAATTAGAGAGAGAGAGAGAGAGAGAGAGAGAGAGAGAGCATATAATTGATATCAATTGAATACTTTCTGTCCAAATGAAATTCACATCTAATATATTGGCATATACTAATTTTGTGGGGTTCGTACTATTTAACGTATACTGTAGTAGATATTTGCCAAATATTGTCCAATAGTCTTTTTTTAGTTTATATAGAAAAAAATGCCTCGCTTTTATGTTGAACGTTCTGGACCATCTCTGCTCTCGTGTTAGGATGTGTTTTTTTCCTACCCTTAAATAAGGAGTTTTTCGGATGCCATTTTTAACTTGAGACACATTTGCCTCTGAATTGAACTGCCACTGGTTTTGAGCATGAGGGTAGTTTCATTTTTCCTACCTAGGCCAAAAACGTAAGCAATATTGAGCCACATCTCCTCCTCTTGTTTCCTTCGTCTGGTTAAGAGCAAAACAGGGAGAGAGAGAGAGAGAGAGAGAGAGAGAGAGAGAGAGAGAGTGTGTGTGTGTGTGTGTGTGTGTGTGCGCGCGCGCGCGTGTGTTTTAGGGCGAGTTTTGGGAATTCCTTTTGTTCCTATGTGTTGCCGCTTGCTGTCGAGAGGCAACCATTGCAACTTTGGTAATTTTCATTTTTTGACGTTTTCCTTGTGCTCTTGCTTATGCAATTTTTCAATTCTTTTAAATGACAGGTTATGGTTAATTTTGTATCCCTACCTTCAGGCTTCCTTAGGTCAATCTCCCTCTCTCAAAATCATCGTAGTGAATGAGCTGAAAAGATTTGATGGGTTTGGACATTGCACTTGACACCTAATTAGAACTCATTCTTCTACATTCCTGCATACAAATTGATGAACTGGATCAGCACTTCCTTCAGGGCCGTTCATGCAGAAATGAGCATCGTATTTGATTTTATATATTCAATTGAATCCTTTCTGCCTAAATGAAATGAACATAAGATATTTAGGCATATACAAATCATGCGGATGTCGTACTATTTAACGTATATTGTAGGTATATGCCAAATGTTATCCATTAGTCTTTTTTCACTTTATGTGGAAAAAAATGCCTCGCTTTTTTATGGAACCATCTAGACCATCTCCACTTACATGTTAGGATGTGTTTGTTTCCTACCCTTAAACAAGGAGTTTTTCGGATGTCATTTTTCAATTTGAGACACATTTGCCTCTGAATTGAACTGCCGTTAGTTTTGAGGATGAGGGTAATTTCATCTTTCCAGCCAAGGCAATAAAGGTAAACAATATGAAGCCACGTCTCCTCCTCTCCTTTCCATCGTCTGGTTGACAGGAAAACAGTGTGAGAGAGAGAGTGTGTGTGTGTGTGTGTGTGGTTTGGAGAGAGTTTTGGGGTTCCTTTCGTTCCTCTGTGCTGCCGCTAGCCGTCGAGAGGTAGCCATTGCAACTTTTGTTGTTTTCTTTTTTGAGTTTTTTCCTTGTGCTATGAGCTTATGTATTTTTTCAATTCTGTTAAATGGCAGGTTATGGATAATTCGGTATCCCTACCTTCAGCCTTCCTCAGGTGAATCTCCCTCTCTCAAAATCATCTTAGCGAAAAGGTTGAAAAGATTGGATGGGTTTGGCCATTGCACTCAACACCTAATTAGAACTCATTCTTCTGCAATCCTACTTTCAAAAAGATGAAGTGCATTAGGTCTTCCTTGAGGGTCGTTCGTACAGAAATGAGCGTCGTATTAGATTTTATTTGTATATATATTAGGCAAAAAACGTAAACAATATTAAGCGACGTCTCCTCCTCTCCTTTCCTTCTTCCGGTACAGAGGAAAACACAAAGAGAGAGAGAGAGAGAGAGAGAGAGAGAGAGAGAGAGAGAGAGACCATATAATTGATATTCAATTGAATACTTTCTTCCCAAATGAAATACACATCAAATATTTAGGCATACACAAATTATGTGGAGTTCGTACTATTTAACCTATACTGTAGGTATATGCCAAATGTTGTCCAATAGTCTTTTTTTAGTTTATGTAGAAAAAAAGCCTCGCCTTTATACTGAACCATCTGGACCATCTCCGCTCACATGTTGGGATGTGTTTGTTTCCTACCCTAAAATGAGGAGTATCTCAGATGCTATTTTTAAATTTCTGACATATTTGCCCCTGAATTGAACTTCCACTAGTTTTGAGGATAAGGTAATTTCATCTTTCTAGACTTGGCACAAAATATAAAGAATATTAAGCCACATCTCCTCCTCTCCTTTCCTTTTCCTGGTTTAGAGGAAAACAGAGAGAGAGAAAAGAGAGGGGGGGGGGGCTTTGTGGGAGTGTGTGTTTTGGGGCAAGTTTTAGGGATTCCTTTCGTTCCTCTGTGCTGCCACTTTCAGTAGAGAGGTAACCATTTCGACTTTTGTTATTTTCTTTTTTTCCTTTTTTCTTGTGCTCTGTGCTTATGCATTTTTTCAATTCTGTTAAATGACAGGTTATGGATAATTCGGTATCCCTACCTTTAGGCTTCCTCTGGTCAATCTCCCTCTCTCTTAATCATCTTAGCGAATGGGATGAAAAGATTGTATGGGTTTGGCCGTTGCACTTGACACCTAATTAAAACTCATTCTTCTGCAATCCTGCTTACAAATTGATGCACTACATCCGGTCTTCCTTGTGGTCCGTTTGCGCATAAATGAGCATCGTATAAGATTTATATATATATATATATATATATTATAAGGACTACCTTATTTTAATAAAATGCGGACCTCTCTTTTCCGATCGAATTTCGATGATCTAGGCCGCTCAATGTGTTCAGAACGTGATTTTTAGGGTACCCATGAGAAATTGGCAAAAAAAATGACCGAGAAGGGCTTGATTTGAGCAGTTTTTATTTGAACCTGCTCAATGTGTTTAGAATGTGATTTTAAGGGTACCCACTAGAAATCAGCAAAAAAAAAGACCGGTAAGGGTTTCATCCGAGCAGTTTTTGTTTGTTTTTTTAACTAACGGTTCAAATAAAAATTGCTCAAATGAAGCTCTTCTCGGTCATTTTTTTTTGCCGATTTCTCGCGGGTGCCCTTAAAATCACATTCTAAACACATTGAACGGCTCGGATCATCAAAATCCAATCGGGAAAGGTGAGAAATGGGAGGTTCGCATATAAGGTCCTCATTTTAAGGTCCTTACCTGAAGATTTCTGTATACATATACATAGAGAGAGAGAGAGAGAGAGAGACACAGAGAGAGAGAGAGAGAGAGAGCATAAAACCATTATTCTCTTGAATCCTTTCTGCTCAAATGAAATACACATCAGATATTTAGGTATATACAAATCATGTGAAGTTCGTACTATTTAACGTATACTGTAGGTATATGCCAAATGTTTTCCATTAGTTTTTTTTCAGTTTACATAGAAAAATATTCTTCGCTTTATATTGAACCATCTGAACCATCTCCGCTCACATGTTTCGATGTGTTTTTTTCCTACCGTTAAATAAGGAGTTTTTCGGATGCCATTTTTCAATTTGAGACACATTTGTCCCTGAATTGAACTACCACTAGTTTTGAGGATGAGGGTAATTTTATCTTTCCAGCCTACGCAAAAAACGTAAATAATATTAAGCCACGTCTCCTCCTCTCCTTTCCTTCCTCTGGCTCAGAGGAAAACAGAGAGAGAGAGAGAGAGAGAGAGAGAGAGACCAAATAACTGATTCTCATTTCAATACTTTTTGCCCAAATGAAATACACGTCATATATTTGGGCATATACAAATTATGTGGAGTTCGTACCATTTAACATATACTGTAGGTATATGCCAAATGTTGTCCAGTAGTCTTTTTCCAGTTTATGTTGAAAAAAATGCCTCGCTTTTTTATTGAACCATCTAGACCATCTCCGCTCACTTATTAGGATGTTTTTGTGTCCAACCATGAAATAAGGAGTTTTTCGGATGCTATTTTTCAATTTGTGATATATTTGCCCCTGAATTGAACTGCCACTGGTTTTGAGGATGAAGGTAATTTCATCTTTCCAGGCTTGGCAAAAAACGTAAAACAATATTGAGCCATGTCTCCTCCTCTCCTTTCCTTCGTCTGGTTTTCGTATTATTTAACGTATACTGTAGGTATATGCCAAATGTTTCCATTAGTCTTTTTTCAGTTTACATAGAAAAATATTCTTCACTTTATATTGAACCATCTGGACCATCTCCACTCACATGTTTGGATGTGTTTTTTTCCTACCCTTAAATAAGGAGTTTTTCGGATGCCATTTTTCAATTTGAGACACATTTGCCAATGAATTGAACTGCCACTAGTTTTGAGGATGAGGGTAATTTTATCTTTCCAGCCTAGGCAAAAACGTAAACAATATTAAGCCACGTCTCCTCCTCTCCTTTCATTCGTCTGGTTCAGTGGAAAATAGAGAGAGAGAGAGAGAGAGAGAGAGAGAGAGAGAGAGAGAGAGAGAGAGAGAGAAAGAGAGACCGTATAACTGATTCTCAATTCAATACTTTTTGCCCAAATTAAATACACGCCATATATTTAGGCATATACAAATTATGTGGAATTCGTACCATTTAACGTATACTGTACGTATATGTCAAATGTTGTCCAATAGTCTTTTTCCTGAATATGTAGAAAAAATTGCCTCCCTTTTTTATTGAACCATCTAGACCATCTCCGCTCACTTGTTAGGATGTTTTTGTGTCCAACCCTGATATAAGGAGTTTTTCGGATGTTATTTTTCAATTTGTGATATTGTTAGACTTGTCCCACATCGCTTATCTAAGTTACCCAAGCTTGGTTAATAAATTATAGAGGTTACTCCACCTATTGCCAATTGGTTTTAGGTTGGAACCCTCCAAGAAATCTAACAATATATGCCCCTGGATTGAACTACCTCTGGTTTTGAGGATGAAGGTAATTTCATCTTTCCAGCCTTGGCAAAAAACGTAAACAATATTGAGCCACGTCTCCTCCTCTCCTTTCCTTCGTCTGGTTCAGAGGAAAACCGAGAGAGAGAGAGAGAGAGTGTGTGTGTGTGTGTGTTTTGGGGCAAGTTTTAGGGGTTCCTTTCAGTCCTCTATGCTGCCGCTTGCAATCGAGAGGTAACCATTGCAACTTTTGTTATTTTATTTATTGACTTTTTTCTTGTGCTCTGTGCTTATGCATTTTTTCAATTCTGTTAAATGCAAGGTTATGGATAAATCGGTATCCCTACGTTCAGGTTTCCTCTGGTCAATCTCGATCTCTCTAAATCATCTTAGCGAATGGGCTAAAAAGATTTTATGGGTTTGGCCATTGCCCGTGACGCCTAATTAGAACTCCTTCTTTTGCATTCCTGCTTACAAATTGATGCACTGCATCAGGTCTTCCTTGAGGGCCGTTCGTGCAGAAATGAGCATCATTTTAGATTATGTTATATATATATATATGTATGTATGTATATATATAGGGAGAGAGAGAGAGAGAGAGAGAGAGAGAGAGAGAAGAGAGAGAGAGAGAGAGAGAGAGAGAGAGAGAGAGAGAGAGAGAGAGAGAGACCATATTACTGATATTCAGCTTAATTGTTTCTGCCCTAAACATCAGATATTTAGGCATATACAAATCATATGGAGTTTGTACTATTTAATGTATACTGTAGGTATATGCCAAATGTTGTCCATTTGTCTTTTTTCAGTTTATAAAGAAAAATATGCCTCACTTTTATGTTGAACCGTCTGGACCATCTGCGTTCACATGTTTGGATGTGTTTGTTTCCTACCTTTAAATAAGGAGTTTTTCGGATGCCATTTTTCCATTTGAGACACATTTGCCCCTGAATTGAACTGCCACTGGTTTTGTGGATGAGGGTAGTTTTATCGTTCCACACTAGGGAAGAGACGTAAACAATATTAAGCCACGTGTCCTCCTCTCCTTTCCTTCATATTGTTCAGAGGAAAACATAGTGAATAAGAGAGAGAGAGAGAGAGAGAGAGAGAGAGAGAGAGAGAGAGAGAGAGAGAGAGTGTGTGTGTGTGTTTTGGGGCGAGTTTTAGGGGTTCCTTATGTTCCTCTGTACTGCTGCTTGCCGTCAAGAAGTAACCATTGCAACTTTTGTTATTTTCTTTTTTGACTTTTTCCTTGTGTTCTAAGCTTATGCATTTTTTCATTTTTGTTAAATGCTAGGTTATGGATAATTCGGTATCCCTACGTTTAGGTTTCCACAAGTCGATCTCCCTCTCTCTAAATCATCTTAGCAAGTGAGCTGTAAAGATTGGATGGGTTTTGGCCATTGCACTTACACCTAATTAGAACTCATTCTTCTGCAATCCTGCTTACAAATTGATGAACTGCAACAGCTCTTCCTTGAGGGCCGTTCGCGCAAAAATGAGCATCGTATTAGATACGGGGCGGTTCCGGGGATACCCAAAAAAACACCTCATAATTACCGATCAAATTTTGATGATCCGAGCCGCTCAATGTGATCAAAACGTGATTTTAAGGGTATCCACGAGAAATCAGCAAAAAAAATGACTGGGAAGGGCTTGATCCGAATAGTTTCGAACAGTTTTTTATTGAACGATTGAAATAAAAACTGCTCAAGTCAAGCTTTTTTGGGTCATTTTTTTTGCTAATTTGTCGCGGGCACCCTTAAAATCACATTTTGCACACATTGAACGGTTCGGATCATAAAAACTTGATCGGAAACTATGAGATTGAGATTTGGGGTGTTTTTTTAGTTGTCCCTTGATCCGCCCCGATATATGTATATATATATATATATATATATATATAGAGAGAGAGAGAGAGAGAGAGAGAGAGAGAGAGAGAGAGAGAGAGAGACCATATAACTAATATTCAATTGAATCCTTTCTGTCCAAATGAAATACACATAAGATATTTAGGTATATACAAATCATGTGGAGTTCGTACTATTTAACGTATACTGTCGGTATATGTCATTTGTTGTCCATTAGTCTTTTTTCAGTTTATATAGAAAAAAATGCCTCGCTTTTATATTGAACCATCTGGACCATCTCCGCTTACATGTTAGGATGTGTTTGTTTCCTACCCTTAAATAAGGAGCTTTTCAGATGCCATTTTTCAATTTAAGACACATTCATGCCCCTTAATTGAACTGCCACTGGTGTTGAGGATGTGGGTAATTTCATCTTTTCAGCCTAGGCAAAAAACATAAACAATATTAAGCCACGTCTCCTCCTCTCCTTTCCTTCGTCTGGTTCAGAGGAAAACAGAGAGAGAGAGAGATCGAAGCCGGGGGGGGGGGGGGGGGGGGGGGGGGGGAGGGCGGGACCGGTGTTGGTTTTCAAGTCTTATGTTCTTGCTCTTGTTCATTTGAGAGGCTCTGTCGTTATCTATGTTCATTCTGGCGCATCAATCATCTCATTTGCATATAACTTGAGCATAGTTGTTTCTATTGGGTTAGTGTATCCCACCCTATCATCATTTTCAGGTACACCTCAGGGTCATTGATATGGAATGCTTGGAGTGCATGTTTGACTTCATCATTTTGAAAGCAAATATGAAAGAATTACTTTGACATCTTTTGTAAAACTCTTTTGGAAGATGTAATCGCAATTTTTTTTATAATCTTTTGACTTGGGAATCTTGTAATTTCTAAACTTACTCTGTTTTGACTAATATCTAGGAATTTGGGACTAGAGTGCCATTATTGTAAGCTTTTGAACTTGATAATACTCTTTAGATGGATTAAGGGAAACTCTCTTGAGGTGTTGATATGTATATTGCGATGGTTTGTCTTTTAATAGATATTATTAATATTATGTTGAAAATCGAGAATGTGACACGTTGTATATGTGTGTGTGGTTTATATATAAATTTGAACATTTTTCATATTTTGTCCAAACTGATTTTTAAATACATGTCTTCCGGTCTCATTTTTTATTAGGTCCAGGTTCTAACACTCTGAGGGACTTTTGTAGTGAGCTAGATTAAATTATATACACTAGCAATGTAAACATTTTTTTTCTTCAAATTAATTAGATTACGCCAAAAGTCAAAAAAGTAGTCTCAATTAGTAGAACATGATGTCGTGGTACAATCAAATTGATTTGAAGGAAAAGAATGTTGACAATGACAATGGCCATACACTAGAGGGGAAAAAAGTAGTAGTTACCAAGAGAGAGTAGTACTCCATCTTGCTCAACTGAGCTCTCTTGATAATTAGATTGACTTCTTATGCAAACAATCCAAGCTTGATTATTTTTTTTAAACAAAATATCAAATCAAGTTTGAATGATACTCTACTACTTCGCTTAATTATGAGGGTAATAAAATTTAACCCCAGTTCCAAAATTTATACGCGAATTAAAATCGAGAAAAAGTAGATTTTCAATTACTGACTCAAACCCATTGTCGAATCCTACTCAACGAAATATGCAAACCCCCTCATGATTACTCATGTTCATGTGTATACTATTTTTCTTATACCAATATTGTATATATTAGCGGGGTTTAGCGATGTGTTATCATGTTAGTCAACATGGGTTCAAAGGTTGCCCATAATCCTAAACTCCAAACGCGCTCCTCTTGTGACTCGAACTCCGGCCTTACTTCTATTTAAATGAAAGATTAGTCTCTCTCGCATTAAAAGCAAACAAAGTCGGTGGAGGGAGAGATTCAAAAATGGTAAGTGGGTGCTCCAGTAGGGCTGGATGAACTCTTCCATTGAAGATGGGTCCGGTGTATGAACCCCAAAATCATCGATCACACCCACCCATTGTAATTTGTTAATGGGCCCACCTCCCAATCAATCTTGGCAAGTCGCAATCTTATTGCAGTTCTCATATTTTGGGTCATTATCTTCTTGTCGTAGGAATTCAAAAGTTCAGTGAGAAAAGAATATTATCACATGATACTCTAAGCTTTTTTTTTTAACCATAATGTTTTGATGGGATTCATATACTTTGTCATTGGTCCCATAACAGTACGTGGTGAAAAAGAGATTTAGGATATTACGTGGCGGTTTTTTCAAATGCCATTAAATAGTTTTTTTTCTAATTCGGGAATCACTATTTTTTATTTAGGGAAATGATAATGCTAAAACTGTTTTTGTTGGTGTCAAAACTCCAATGTACACGACTTTTATGCGCTGGAGTTTCCGCACCAACAAAACAGTTTTTGACATTATCATTACCCTTTATTTACTCCTACTTTTTTTTTAGGAAGAATACCACTGCTTTTACTAAGAGTGCTGCTACTAGTACAACAGCCTGGGGCACAGACAGCACGTACAGCACGAGTTTGGGCCCGTCTCGGGTCCAACAAAGATAATTGGAACCGCTTATTTTGTTCAATATATTTTGCTTATGGTTTCCGTAAAAAATCAGCTCCATCCGATATCAATTAAAGCATTTACGAAGAGTACAAAGTCACTTTATCTTTGTTGGACCTGAAACGAACCCAAACACGCATTGTACACGCTATCTGTGCCCAAGTTACTATACCAATAGCATTTTTGTTTTACTAATAGACGAAAAAATCAAGGGAATTGATTTTGTCACTCCATTCTTTGTTAATGCCACTCTCATTCTCTCATAAAACAAATCATCTATTCTATATTACATTACACAACGCTTTTGCAAAATTTCTCTCACAACTGTCCTCTGTGGCACGTTGAAGGGATGTGATTGAATTTTAAAGTTGAGTCCCAATTAATCCAAGGGCTTTTACTACTTTGCATTTCAAAAAATTCAAACCCATGTGCTGAGATTTTAGTGGGGCGTGGCTTTTGTTTTTTCCCCCGAAATCCACAGCTCGTCTCCTTTTCCAAAATCCACCCCGTCTCCCTTCCTGAAATCCCTCCCCCTAGCTCTTGCTCCCTCACAACCTGCCATTTACTATGTAAGTGTTTCTCCAAACCCTCCATCTCTTGAACCTAAAGCTTTGGGAAGCTTTGGGATTATTGAACCTGAAGCTTTGGGATTTTTTTTCTCTGTCTTGAATGGCTTTTTTTTTTCCCCACCCTAAGCCCATTCCGTCCACCACTTAATTTCCAGCCAATTCAAACCCCTATTATTCCTTGAGACACCCCTGAATTTAACTGTCCTTCCTAATTATAAATGATGGCATAACGCACACCAAATGCTCGATGGAATTACATAACTGTAATTGCTGTTGGTTCTAAGGCTTTTTTTACAAAGAGCGGCTGATACTTTTACTTTAGTTCCACTAACTCCAGGTTTGCCATTCTCCATGTAGGGTTTTAGATGTATCATGTTGAAAACGTTAGGTTCGTTATTGGGTTGGTTAGAAGTAGAGAATGGTAATTCAATTTAGTTGTGCTCAGAATGAGTTGCGTCGTGCCTTCAGGCACGGGTATGCACTAGTCTATATTACATTACACGACGCTTTTGCAAAATGTCTCTCTCACAACTGTCCTCTGTGGCAGTTTGGATGGCTGAGATTGAATTTGAGTTTTGATGTTCATTTTATCTAAGGGTTCTTATCTTTCCCTCTTCAAAATTCAAACCCCATATGGAATCTTTCCATGTTCAAAATTCAAACCTCATATGGAAGAAGATTTCCTCTTTACGACAGGGATGAGATAATTTTCAAGAGTTCTAAGGGATTTATATTTCCAAAAAATTGAGATGCTTTCTATTCCTCTCTTTTTATTCTTCTTTTTCATTCGGTCATTTGACATGGCTGACCTCTCCCATGGAGCTTTAAACGGTGAGTTCGACGCAGAGTATTTTTGTTTAAGGTTTTATCATTTTATTCCTCGATTATGGATGACTGATTTTAGTTGGGTCGGTTTTGTCAGTTGAATGACATAGTGTTCATTGAGCTGTTCAATTTCCTACGGTATTGGGGGCCGCTATTTCAACATAAAACTTTCTTATATATATTGGGTTTGGAACCCCTATTGGGCAACCTACAACCGTTTTTTTTCCTTTATGGCGTTGGATTCCCTATTTCTAATATCGTTTTTTTTTTTTTTTTTACGAGTGCATCTTTAGCTTGGGTTCGATCTTCGATCTAATAATTAAAGCATTAGCATTTCAATGGAAAAAAAATATTGCTAATGGTACATTCTCTCTTACTATAATTGTCTCACGGTTACTTATTTATTCTTTTATTTGGACACCCATTAGTCACTGATTCAAGTTATTCAACATAGTTGCTACTTTAATCTGAAAGCTAAGGTATTCAATCAGAAACAAAACAATCATTACCCAAGGTAATAACCAACAATGGTTGTGGATTTATTTTTTATTTGCTAACTGAAATTAACAAAGTCAACAAATATGGACTCACATAGTTGGAATTGTTTGATAGGGTCGTGATATTGTATGTGAGCCCAACCAGTATTGATTTCTGTGTATCGATCGTTTGAGTCGTGCCTTCAGGTACGGGCATACACTAGTAAAGACATAAATAGGATTGACATTAAAAAAAAAGAGTGACAAAATCACTCTACAAAATCAATATTGGGGACCACTAATTTTGTTTGTCAAACGAAAATTAGGGGGATCATTATTTCTTGTGAGATGGAGTATGTCAAAGTTGATGTGACAACATGCGATGCAAGGGACCATCTATGAGAGCATGTATATCAGAATAGGAAAAAAGTCATTTAGTCTATTTTACCTAGGCAAGTTCATAAAAAGGGCTCTACACCAGCCTCAATTAAGGGTAGGTAAAATTGCTACTGCTACAAAACCTCGATACTTTTGCCGAAGAACTATTCATCTGTATCTTATTTGTTTTGATTATTTTATTTTCTCTCTCTCTCTCAATGATTATTTTATCCTTCTCTACTAGTGTAGAATTAAAAGAGATGTTAATAGGTAAAATGAAAAACTTACACTGTTCATAGCAATTTTTGCTAGCACCTGATGTATGATGTACATGCTCTGAGTTTAGTTAGATGGAGCATAAGATATACATGACGGACGTAAGTAACGTCATTCTGAACGAAATCTTTTTTCTGTTCAAACGGAAATCTTTTTTGGTCAACGAAATCTTTACCAGTGATACTCCTGTCACTTGGTTTACCCAATATTTGATTCCATCGTGACGTAATTAATTTTTGACCGTTTGATAATTTTGATTCAACCTTCCCCCCCTCGCTCTCTCAAAAAACCCCATCAAACCCCTGTAATTAATTATTGGCCGTTTGTTCAACCCTACTCTCTCTCTCTCTCAAAATCCCCCATCAAACCCCTCCTCCACCTCCCCTTAACCTCCACCGCGACCACCCTTTCTCTTCCACTAATACCCCCATCACCCTCCCTTTTTCCCTTCCGTACCCTCCCCCACCTCCTTCCAACCCAACATCTCCTCCCTCATCCATCCCTCTCCTCCAAACTCGTTGCCGTCCTCACTGTCACTGTAATCAGCTAGCGTCTTCCTACACCTCCGCCGCCGCCGAACTGCCCCGACGTCGACAAAAATCTAACGTCTCGGGTGTCAGCAATGCGAACGCGCTGCGTGTTGTTAGTCACGTGCTTCTGAAGGCAGAGACGATCAGCCGCCTCCGGAGTACTCCGAATAATAACAGCTCCGAGTTTCGCTACCTCGGCAACGCCACCTCCCGCGGTGGCGACATCGGCGGCAGAGACGGAGACGTGAGCCTGAGGATAACTCTCTCTCTCTCTCTCTCTCTCACACACATCTTATATATACATCAATACATGCACATGTATGTGTGCATCTATGTTTCACCCTTTTGGTTTAGGTAACACACTTGCGTACTATCTCAGAAAAAAAAATTGGATTCAACTGGTAGCTCATCACTGTCAGGATGATGGCCAAAATCAAGATTAGAATCAACGGGAAATGATCCACTAAACAGTTGTTTCATCCGATCGTACTTACGTTTTGATGTTTTCCGATGTGGATTTGATTTTGTTTTCTTGATGTAGTAATTATGGTTCGGGAGGATTGGGCGTTTGGTGGCGAGGGTGGTTCTCCAGACTCCAGAGCGGTGACGCTTGAACTCGTTGCGGTTAACGATCCGTTCATCTTCTGATGGTACTTATATTTTGATGTTTTCTGATTTGGATTTGATTTTGTTTTCTTGATGTAGTTATTAGGGTTCAGGAGGATTGGGCGTTTGGTGGCTAGGGTGGTTCTCCAGACTCCAGAGCGATGACTCTTGAAGTCGTTGCTGTTAACGATCCGTTCATGAGCATTGACTGCACGTACATGGTAACAAGCACTCACTCCATTTCCCTTATCGTTACCTGGTTAATTTTTGCATGATAGAAAATTATACGTAAATGTGAGGAACGGCCATGTGATTGATAAACTGTCTTACATAAATCCACACACTTGTTCTCTTGTTTGTGTTCTGGTTTTGGTTTTGGTTTCCAGTCCATGCTTTGACTGAAATATCTTTAATACTTACTTTTCTCCATTTTTTGAAAAAACTTCTCTCTTTGTCAAAACATGGGAAAAAGAGAAATCGCAGGTGTTTCTTTTCATATTTTTATACTCCTCTTTCTTCTTGTATTTTGATTGCACAACCCGCAAAAGTCACTTTTCGGAAATCCTTTCTAAAAACGATGAAATCACACATTTTCCAGCAAAGAACTCTGGGGATCTATTTAGTTGCAGTATTTTGGGGATGTGTTGAGAAAAATTGTAGTGGGTGGGGAACGTACTCAGATACACTGTTATTGTAATGAATTTAAAAGAGAATAGAAAAACTCTTTAACGCTATGTTGCTATTGTGGGACATTATTGTCAAGGGAAATTTGGTAATTATCTTCTTCCTAATTATCTTCTTTACAAATTGACATATTGAGAGTTTGAGATTGAGCTTTACGGCCCTAAAGGTTGACCAGGAAGCTCGAAATGCTTCCTTGGAAGTTTTTTTCTTTTTTAGTAAGTATGTTTCCTGTAAGTTGAAATAAGTACTATTTTGGCTTTCATAAAAGGTTGGAGTAGCTATTCTATAATTCGACCAGTAGCATGTGGTTTTTCAAAATGTCTTGACTTATCTTATCTTGGCAGAAATAAGGTTCTGCAACAAATAGAGTAAATTTTCTCTCTTCTATTGAGGGGGCTACTTTAAGCATACATGACCACACATCTATATTTTCTGTTTAAATATATGGATATTTTTGGCACCTTGTATAATGTAGGGGTGTTTTGGTTATTTAACAGTGCGAGGGTTTGAGGGGTATTGAGGTCATTTTTTTTTATAAAGGGAGAACAATAATAAACTTATTTTTTAGAAAAAGAGAGTCTATGTTTGGGTTTTTTTTGTTCCAGTTTTTTTGTTTAGTAATTCCATACCTCAAGTGTATTTGAGCCATCTCCTATCACATATTCAAGCCAAGCTTGAACCAAGGATCTCATCTTCAAAATTTCTTCATAGTCCGCAATAGCTGAGCTCGTATATTCATAGTCCATATGCAGTGATCTTTGATAATGTAAAATATTGATCCACTTTAACCATAAAGTATCGCTTTCTTACACAGCCCATAAGTGTAGTCATGGCAGCCTTGTTCCATTCTTTCAGCACTTTGAATCCAATCCTCCATGTTTTCTGCTGCAACCGATTGCCAACTGAACTTTAGTTCCAGTGGTTTCAAGAATAGTACCATACTGTAAAAATGCTCTCAGCGAACTCCCTAAATCCTTCAAAACTTTGTGGTATAATAACGATAGAGGACCAATATACTCATTACTCAACAGTACTGAAAGTACTGAACAGAGTTGTACTCTGCCTATTCTGAGAGTTCCTTGTGTAGTGGGCCGATCCCGGTTGAACTTTGGGTATACGGGCAGCCCAACCATTGGAAGCAAGATGGCCTAAACACAGTGGGATGAGCCGAGGGCCCACCCGTTCGGCATGGTCAACCAGGACCCTGTTTTGATGGAGTTGGTCGGGATAAAGGCATGCCCGACCCAGATGAAGACCCGAGAGTTAGTTGGAGATATTTACGGTGTCACACTCTAGGCATGTGGGTCCAGCAACATGCTGACAGAGTGTCACTGTGATGTCACTAAGGGGCGATTGTTAGTGCAATCAAATTAACAAAATACCAAATGTTAGGTGACACCCTCTGGTTTGCAATGTAGAATCGGTCATTTATATTTGTGTTTTATTTTGAGTCTATGTTGATGTTTTTATTTTGATATTTAGATGGCAAATTAGAGTAGTACTAAGTGTCACTAATTAAGGCTTTTATGCAAAATTGCGAACTAGTGCAAACTATTATCGTCCGTATTGAATACAATTATTCGAACCCATAAAACTTTTTTCTACCCACTAAATTCCCTCGACACCCGGTTTCAAATTAATAATTGCTAACAAATCTAGTGTTACTCATAATACGACTGTTTGTTGGACGGATAAAGTTTTGGGTGGATAAAAAAGAAGGGGATTACATAAGAATGGGTGATAGCTAAGAAGGATTTGTTTGGTTTTTTTTTAGAGAAAGGGGATTAGCTTAAATATAATTAGTATATAACAATATAACTTGGATTGGATTCGGAATGTGGGATCGGATATCTGATCCTCGGATTCGGATTACTAGAATTGAAATTACCGAATTCGAATCGTTGAATCCACCGCATTACCAGCAACAATGATTCAATGGTTCTCCTTTTTTTTTTTTTTTTTGGGTAAATTAGCTTGAAATTAAAAAAAGGTTAACCGAATGTACAGCCTACAAGGGGCATACCCCAGGAGGAAAAGAAAAGGAAAAAAAGAAGATTGAAAAAATTGCGATAACCCATGCACAACGCGCATGGATAGTAGGGTAAAGTAAATAAAATAACAAAAGTGTCATGTGTGTAATGATCATTCCCCCGTTGCACTATCTATCTAAACGGAAGGATTGTACAACGGGGTATGATATGTAGTGATATGAATAGAAATAACATGAAATTGAACTACTACCTGGCACATCCCGCCAGGCTAGGAAATAAAATAAATAGTCACGGCCAGAGATGGCCAAAAGATAACCAACATTGAGGACTGGCAGCAACATAGCAAACGGCATCAAGGTAAGCTGAACAGCTACTACAGAGGGACAAAGCACCAAGAAGAGACTCAAACCAGAGATGTCTGCATCTGACAGGGGCCCCACCCTGCACACCACGCCCATTCCATCTGGCCTAATACTCTCTCATCCAAGCCTAAGGCTCGCTAGAAACAACCCGCTCTTAGCCAACTACCAATCACCACAGTCTCCAGAGAAGGAATAAGGAAACCAAGATACTACTACTCCAATCAAACCCAGAGAACACGCATAATACCCACTTCTAAAAGAACAGCTACTACAGAGGGACTAGAAACCGAGAAGAGACTCAACTGGAGATGATGGCATCCGACAAGGCTACCCTCCCAAGTACCTAGTACACCACGCCCATTCCATCCAGACTACTCCATCCTCAACCTAATCCCCTAGGCTCGCTATAATCTAAAAGGGGGAACAGAAAGAGGAACCACAAAATGTGGCCACTCGAACCGCAGGCGGACCAAGCTGCCCCTTTCGATCAGTGAACTACCACCAATCTAATCAATGGTTCTCCTTCCTCTCTGAAGTTAGTATATCATTGCATTCACCACTTTTACCTGCTTATTTTCTCTTCCTTTATCGTTATATCGAGATATACTTTGGCACGAATCAACTTTTTCAGTTGGCATTTTTGGGGAAGAATCTAGGACTCAAGGATGCTATATGAAAGGTGTTACACAATTTGGGTAGTGGTGTCTATCCTTAATGAAGCATAAGTTAGCTCTAATACTTCTACAATTTTTTTTCCTAATTATATCTAGCACATGAAACGAATTATATCATGCTTTTCTAAGGTGATGATTTCGTTTAAAAGTAAGATTAACTTATTTTTTATTTTTATTTTTTATCCCAATCACTATTTGTAGATTTTGTATTAATTCTACTGATCCAATCACAAAGACAAAACTTGTTTACTTATTTAATAGCTGAGTTTGATATGCTAATCTATTTTTTTGCTATTATTCCTGTCAATGTTCACTTATATATGTGCAGCAATGGCAATTTAGTTAGAGTGCCATGTCAATGCGAACAAAGGGGATTGACATTTGGACGGAGGAATTGACCTACTACAAGGTAAATGAGCAGGTAAGTTCAATTAGTGATTTAGCATTTAATGAACATAATGGCCGCTTGACATAAGCTCATAGCGGGTGTGTCAAGCAAAAATAGAAATGAAAATTTTCATTTTTCTAGTGCTTAGGTTAGGTCTGTTCTTCAATTTCCTTTTTAATTGTTGGTTGCTTAGTTAAGTGTTCTGGGTAGCATCTGTATTTGGTTAGGTTTTCTTATGAATTTAATTATTTTATTCATATTTCTATCTTTATGATTAGAGTAAAATTGAATTTTCTACCCATGTGTGATTATTGTTAGATACATGCAAGGATGAGTCATATTTTGTCTCACCATCCAACTATTGTTGGATGTTTTGTTTTGCTTTGATCTGACATTTTATATCATGTATCAACATCATGATGCATGTGTTTGCTCCCCTTTTTTTTCGTTGATGTACTCTTATCGAGTTTAATTAATATAGGTTTGTTGATAAAAAATAAGAAAAAGGAGGAGTCAGATTTTTTTAGAGAATGAAGGAGTGAATTAATGACTCTCACAAATGAGAGGAAAAAATGATAGAAGGCAAGAAGACGTTTGGTGAGAGAAAGTGTGTTGTACATATTGAAAAGGAGGTTATATGTATTTGTATTCTCTATTTTTCTGCGTTGGACAGTGGTAACTCCTTCAAAACAAGTACCACTAGATGAAGACAAAGAAACAGAGAGACTACGAAGGATTCCAAGATTTAGATAAGTGGTGACAATGTCTCTCATCGAGTTCATATTTAACTATGTGTTACCATTATTACAATAGAATTGGAGGGTTTAGGAGTTGTGATATTTAATTGAAGTTAATTATCATATCCTTCCAATGTTCTTTACTTTGAGTAAAACCAAAGACTATAACGTAGCATGTAAAGGCTTATTTTACCCATATCATGGAAATTGTTTTTCTCTTTCCATTTTTTTTGTTCATGTCGTATTGCTTTTTTAATGTAGCGATGGTATTTTCATATTGTGACTTTCTTCACGAGAGATATATAGGAACAAAATAAACTCGTTGGTACTTAATTTATCCAGTATTTATTCACACTAAAGATACTCAAGCCTAACTAAAGGCACAAGTATAACCTCCAACCGTCATATATGGAGCTCGAACGTACATAGGGCCGACCCTGGGCATAGTTCCAATAGGTGACTGCCTTAGGCCTCCAATTTTCGCCCAATAATTTGGCCCCCAAGTAGAAAAATTATAGTAAATATATTTATGTTAGATATTTCATAAATAGTCGACACCAGGAGGTCACGTGTTCAATACTTGTTACCTTTAATTTTATGTGAATTGAACGTATTCAAATTGAAGTCATTGGGACTTGAACTCAAGACAGAAGTGAGATTTGGAGCAATGTACCTTCCGAGCCACAAAGCAATCTTGAACCACAAAGCCATCTTCAAACCCCGCCCCAGGCCCCGAAAATCTCAGGGCCGGGCCTGAACCTCTTCTAACAGAGCATGGTAAACCGAAAACTGATCTGGACCTTAAGCCTGATCTGGGGAGGGCGAACCAAACCTCAGGTGAAAATAGGTCTCATCTCCGCATGGAAAAGTTGGAGTAATGTCCTTTCAGTAATTACAAATGCAATTGCCAACTATGTTCAATAGCATTATTATCTTTTTTGAGGATGGTGTAGTTGTGGAATCCATCGACTTGGTGACGTTTGGCTGAAGGCATTAAACTTTGCTCTTCTTGGGAGGAAACCCAATTTTTGCGCATCATTAAAAGAAATAGCGGATGATGCTACTCAGTATTACATTTCAATGTGATGTCTTGGAATTTGACTTTAAAAGACCATAGGTTTTTATATTTCTAGGTGTGATTTTTAGCTTGAATAATTGTATTACTGTGTTTTAGAGTCATTTGTAGTCTATGTTTGTTGGACTTTTGAAACCAGATTTGGTTTAGGTTGCATTTCACTGAGATTTTAAAGGTATTTGGAAAGGTTTTAAGTTGGTCGTGGGGTATTATGAGTGATGCAGATCTTGAGTTTAATGGTTGTGAGTTTCAAATCCGTCTGGTTGGATGCCAAAATGTGTGTGGAAAAATCACCATTCAGGTCTCGGCAAATTTTCTTGGGCCATCCATCCAAGCAATCCGTCCATTGTCGCGTGAAATCCGTCTAGATGGATTAACAATCAGCTCTCGCAAATTTTTTTCAAGCCATCTGTCCAACCCATGTGTTTAATGGCACATGAGATCCGTCCGGACACATTAAGCATCACTTCTGGGCGAAAATTCATGGGCCATGTGTCCAGTCAATCCCTCCAAACTTGTTCCCTATTTCTATGGATGGATTCACATAGTAGTTTCAGCTGGAATAAAATAAAATGAGGGGGACCATGTTATTTTCTATTCCCATTCATTCTCAAAATTTCTCTCTACCCCACTCTCTCTCTCTCTCTCTCTCTCTCTCTCTCTCTCTCTCTCTCTCTCTTTGTGTGTGTGTGTAAACCTCCATAGCCTCCATCAAACCATAACCCAATTTCTACCAATCTTTCATCCGAGCGTATCAAAATGACCATCCGTGTCTGTGTCAATTTTTTAGTTTTCATTTTCATAGGGATCACTATACCTTTTTCTATATTCATTTTGTTTGTTGTTGGCCCTTGCAGGTTCTTCTTTCCACTGCCATGGAGAGGTGAACTCCTATTTGCATATGCTTGTGGTTAGTCAGTCCCTCGAGGTGGTATCCTTCCTTCTTTCCCTCTTTACTTTACATTGTCCTATATCTAGTTTTTGCGGTCCAATGAGGACATTGTCCAATTGAAGTTGGGGGCAGGGGTTTCATATTGGGAATTTAGTAGTTTTCGTGTTTCTTTATACAAAAATTTAAAAAAAATTGAATTATGGGAAACCAAAAAAAATTGGAAACTTCAAAAACACAAAAAAACATTAAAAATTTTGAAAAAACAAACAAAAAAAAGGATTCCTTTGCTATCTTCATTGAAAATTGGCATGTTTGCATGGATTCGGCGAGTATTTGAGCATGAGTTGTTATATGCACCTCTTTGATTTGATGTTAGCATCTTAGTTCATTACGCTAACTTTTGTTAAAGTAGTTCATGGCACTTTGCAGTTCACGTCCACGATCTTGATTGTGGAGTAGGTGGTTGACTTGAAAATCTTGAAGGACAATTGTGGAGACGTTAACCCTTGGTGAGCTTTAGGGCCATTCTTTTCTTGGAGGGTCTTTTTACATTTACTCTTGCATGACTTTCTTGGAAGCCCACATTGGTTGTTTCTAAGTCTCATTATTCATTTATTGTTTTGCTGAATGCAGGGAATGCTTCATTTTATGTCACATTGCACATTCTATTTTTGAACTTTTGCACACTTGAAGGGTTATGCCATGTCTGGGAAGGGATTTTAGGCCATCCTTGTCATTTGAGCTTGTTCGTTTCTTTGCTCTATACACTTCTCCCCACGTAACCATTTTAAGCCTTGAAAGGGACGTACCATTTTTTTGCTAAACTCCATGGCCAAATGTCTTGAGAATATAGGCTTGGACTTGCTTGATTGAAAGGTTAATCTGAAAAGGAGAGAAAAAGGAGGTTTGGTTGAGCATTTGTACTTCATGTTAGTGTTCCCCATTTGGAAAGAAAAAAAGAGATCAAAATGAAAAAAATGCAAATGAAAAAGGTAATCAAATGTTTGCTGTTCAATGTTTGTAAAGTAAAGGAGATTGGATATGAATGGAATTGAAGAGTAGTGTTGTTGAAGTTGGGGGAAGAATTGAAAGGATTGGCAAAATAATGAAGAGAAGAATGGGCTACACATTGAAAATTAAGCCCAAGTCTTGAATTGTTTGATTGCTTGCCTATTTTTGGACTTAAAATGTTTTCCAACCTTGCCATATGCACTTTATCCCTACCCTACATTACAACCAAAAATAAAGTCCTAATTGATCATAGTCGTGGCATGGCTTTTCTTGTGTGTTGGATGGAAGGATGATGTGATGTGGTTCTCTTATACTCTGTATTTTCTGGTGTTTGGCATTCTATTCATGAGACTACCTATCGTCATTGTTCTAGTGTCTTTCAAGGTCTTGTGTGTGAATATTTTGGTTTGCTTACATTACTTCCCCCGCACACACATGTGAGAGAATGTGTTTGCACAAGTTTCTTAGTGCAAAACTTGGTGAGCTTTGAGTTGAAGTTTGGTTTAGATAGAAATTGAGTGATCAGTTGTTCTAAAGTTGGGATTGTGTCCATGTAAGCTAATTCACACACACCGGGTTGTGATGCTATTGGATGTCTTTATCACAAGTGTTTGTGGGTATCAATGCTGATAACCCTCATGAGAGTAGATTAGTTAGTTTTTGTTTTTGTGTGTCTTTGCTTGAAGACTAGCAAAGTGTAAGTTGGGGGCTATCTCCAAACAACATCTATATCATTTCCCTAAATCACACCCTTCACTGATTTTTATTTGTGCTTCCAAATCCATTACCAACTGTTGGGAATTATATGCAATAATGCGATCACTATGGTTACCATAATTTTGCATTGCATGCTAAGAATTGATATGGAACAACAAACAAGGCGAAATTGGATAAAAAATGCTAGGAAAGCATCCAAGTGTACATCTATTTGTACATCTTCTCTCACAACTAATCGTGGGACCTAGTAAATAGCATTGTGGGTCCTACCATTACTTATGATAGAGATGTAAAATAAGATGTAAACTTTGATGTGTCTCTAGCATTGCTCAAATTGGATTTCATGTGATAGATTTTTCAAATAAGCATGTTAAGGATGATGATAGAGATGTAAAAAAAAAAATATTAACTTTGACGTTATAGATTTTTCACATAAGCATGTTAAGGATGATGAATATGATCTATTATCTAGGATTATGGTTAAAAATATTTGCACTCCAATATCATGATAAATCTTTTAAGAACCAGGTCAATGCGTTGAATATGATCCATCACAAAGGAATCATGGTTAAGAGCCATCGGAGGTACAATTGCAGATGATTTGTTCCCGTATTTTGACAAGTATGGAAAAATGGTGGACATTTTGCATTCCCAGAGATCGAAAAGGTTTTTTTGGGTCCTGGTAGTTATATTCTCTTAATCTCACACTTCCCCTTTGGATTAATGGCGGGATTTGCGACTTTGTTGTTTCTCACAGAAAAATGATTGAGATTTGGTGGCAAATCATAACCCTTTTTTTTTTTTTTTATGTTGAAAATCACTGATTAAACAAAGGGGTTGTCGAGGCTCGCTAAATGTGTTTGATAAATATGTGTTTGTGATTTTTGTTTTGTTTTGTTTTGTTTGGTTAGCCGTGTATTCCAACCATTGGGGGTGAACAAACGACTTTCCCAAGCCTTTTGGTTTCCAATCAAGAAAAATGACATCGGGCCCCGTACGTATATTCTCTGGAACAGCTAATCCTGCACTTTCTCAGGTATTCTTTCAATTGCTTTTAGATAGATCATTGATGTTTCTACAGTGCACCTTTACGTAGTTTCTCTTCCTTTGAATGGTTGTTGCATAGATCAGTGGTACTAGTTAGCAAGGTCTGTGTAAGATCTGGCTTTTGGCAAGTAGGATTTTCTACGCTTGTCATTAACGGTATTTTGGAACTATCTCATCCATTAATGCCTCCAGAGACAAAAAATAGCAAGAAAAGAAGGGAAAAAACCAAACGTGTAGAAAGGTTTTTTGGTTCAGAAAGAATGAGCAGTAGTGCATTTTTCTTGTGGGATCCATTTTCAGGTCCAGTGGGTTGTGCTGCTTGTGCAGTCACATGTTTTTGTTTTATTGGGGGAAGCTTTTATCTGTGATCCCCTGTAGATCATTTTGATGTGTCCTTGTGTTTAGATCAGGTCCTAAAGGCTTGTGCAAGGCTAAGCATCCCATAGTAAGCTCTCAACAGAACCCGTTCTTCTTCACAGTTATTAGTTCTGGTTGGAATTGGTGAATGCTGGGTCAAGAGTCTTTGTGTTCGGTACTCTGGTGTAAATATTCTAGATTTCTATTCATAACAGTTTTCGGTCATGAGGCCATTACTTTGATGACATGGAGTTCTATAGAATCCTTTATTTGCAAATAAGAACCATAGACGCTCAAAAGAAGGTGGCGCAACATGTGTCAGACTCCGACACTCTTCGAGAACTCTTGGACACATGACCGATGCTCTTTTTCTCATGTCAATGGAAAAAAATCCTTATTCGGTGTCTGACACTCTTTCTGAATAGAGTCTGACCCATTTTTGATGTCAATGACTTAGAAACAAATTTGATCGGCACTTCTTGGAGGCTTGCTATCAAACATTTCGGAATTCGAGATACTACTTTGATATACAAAGTTGGAAAAATAGTAATTCTCACGACTGATCATACTTAAATTCAGTTGGAGTTTGATAAGATTTCTTGAGGATTCCTAACGCACCCGTGTCCTATTTTTTAACTACTTCTTGTGTCGCATGACAATCTACATTCTTCATAACTTGTGTACTCTTCTGGTGATATATAAACGTAACAACATATTTTGACATATATGTAGACGTGTCCCCAACGTGTCTGTATCCATGTCTTACATTTTAGAGAAATAACGAATCACTGCGTTGTGTTGTATCCATGTCGTGTGTCCGTATTGGTAGTTTTTAGTTTGCAAACAAGTAGTGGAAAGCCTCTATTGTAGAGCCACTGCTTAAAAAGTTACTTTTATTAGTTTGTAGTATCAGTGTCCACAATTTTGGAGACCAGGGCTCGTTTTTATGATTTAATTTTCGAGATGTCTACATTGAGAAAACTAATATTTATTCTGAGCCTGCTAGTTTTGTCATAGTATAGGGAGCTTTTAAAGAGTAGGTCCGAGATAGTTCTCCAAAAGTGTAGCGTCTTAACTTAAATCATTATGATTAGGGATGAGATGAGGTCCATCCCTGCTAAGGAGACTTTTTTTACGTGGATCAAGACTTTTTTCCTCGTCTAAATCTTTTTATGAACTGGAGACACCTTGTCAAAGATCAAGTCCAGTAATGAGCCTTGTGCTATCTAGTGCTTATACAGCTTTCTTTTTTTCTTTTTTTCCTTTTTTCTGTTTAACAGCTTTCTTTTTCACTAATTTTTGTTATTTGTAGCTCTAATGCTAATGAGTTCGAGCAGATATAGTCTTCAGTTATGCGTCATCTGTATTTCTTTTTCTGTGAAATTTCTTTACATGAAGATGCACTATACATAGATGATTTAACCCAACGTGTAGTGTACCTCGTTTTACGTTCGAACAAACTTTGTGAGGCATAAATCTCATCCTTGATTACACGAATTCCGATCGTTGGGGGTGAGCAATGCTGTCCTCCTCGCCGGCAGATCGCACTAATCGACAGAAGTCTCCAATCTCGCTAATCACCGGCATCTCCTTCATCTCTGGGAGATCAAGGTATAGAACCAGTTTGTGGCAGACATTACATGGTAACTCTCTTTTTCCCCTCCTTATTTTTTCTTCATGATTTCCGAGAGGTTTCTCAGCAACCAAACTAAGCATGGGCAACATGAGAGACATTACATGGTAACTCACTTTTTTTCATCCTTAACTTTTCTTCTTGTACTGCTCTCTTGATCTCAGTTTGGTTGCTGAGAAACCTTTTGGAAATCACGAAGAAACAAAGATATGATAGTAGAAGGAAATACCCATGTTTTGTTCTGTTTTCATCTTTCAAAAAGAGCTCATGAGCAGTGAAAATTCTGTTAGTTAAGGTCATTTACTCATTTGATCATGTGGCTTCGAGTGATGATTCATTAATGTTGTGGTTGTAAGTTTTGAGGATAGATTGGCCTTGTAAAGTGCGGGTGAAAAATTGATATGTTTGAGTCAATGATTGGAGTGAATGACACAAGACCATGTGAAATGAAACATCACATCCGACTAGGATAATATACCCTACTAAAATCCGACTAGGATAATATACCCTACTAAAATCTTAGTACCTGTAATCAACCGAAAAGACCATGTGAAATGAAACATTTCTTCTTTGTCTCATGCTTATTTTTTACACATTCTATGTGCAACTACTATCTTTTAACCTAAAATTACCAAGGATTTAGCACAACTGGTTTTCCGAAGCCTAAATGCGTTTATAGACATATATCAGTTGTTTCAGTTGTTCTCTTGAATTATGTGAATGGTCTGTCTCCTGGTGTTGGGTAGTTACAAGAACTCTATAGCTTTTGGGGGGGGACACCGGAAAGGACAAGAACTATATAGTTTACATGGCCTTGGTCTCTACTTATATTCCACAAGAATAACGGTAAGGCATTCTCAAAGTTTAACACAACAAACTTTAGTTTTCTAGCTCATGATGCAACAGTGCAACAGACCAACAGTGCACAGTGCTATGGTTACGTTATCACTTGCTCATGATGCAACAGTGTTATGGTTACGTTATTATGCATTTCAACTTGCCTTGTTAACCATCCATGCAGCACATCTAAAATGATGGGGTGTTAACGTAATTCACGTGGGAACTGTTTTATACTGATACCGATAAATATGAATATGCCAAGTCAGATAGTGCACTATAAGTATCTGTTTTAGCAACAATAGCAGCGCACGTTACACACATAACTAAAAGAAATTCTGTTTGAAGAAAACACAGTCGCGTGATTCACGGACACATTTGGTTCCCAGTTTTCTGATATCCCTTGTCAATGCATTTAACTTCACTTCTATTTGTTCTGGATTCTTGGTTTTACTAGATTAGAATCAATTGCCTGTATTTCTTTACCATATCTAATAAGTAGTCAGAGAACCTCCTTATATCTGTATGTTGTTTTACTGCAGCGGCAATATCAAATGCGTATGCAACCACTTATGGATTGTACAATCCACAGTTTGAGAATGCGGGAAAATTTATGGTGTTGCGTGATTTTCTGGCCCTTGCTAACAACACCAGTTCTGTTTCTGGTGTATTGATCATTATAGAGGTGAGTTAATTTCATACCATCTTTATTGGATCATACCAATTTCAATACCTGCTTAATAAGCTGCAAGTAAAGTGCCAGCATAGATCTTGAGATAAACAATCTGGAAGATAGGATACAAGATTTTCTAACTTGAAGTACTTGTCGGAAATGCTGGTTTTGTAGTCCTAATAACAGCTCACTATAAAGAAACTTCTGCTATCGCTCAACTGAAGCATATTTTCATCATTCGTTTCTTGGAAAAATTTAGAAAACATTATCCAAAAATGAAAACTGTGGGAAAGAAAATGGCTGTTTTGAAACATCGCAAATCATGGGTAGAACTGAGTTTGTGTGGGGATGTCTAAAAATTGCTTTTTTTTTTTTCTCTGAATCTTTTCCTCTTTACTTTTCTTGTAAGATCTTAGTTCACTTTCCTTGTGTCCGGAGAAGTTGGAAATAAGAAAAAATAGCACCGAAGTTGAAAGAAGTTCGGAAAAGAAAGAGAACAATTCCTAAAAACACTGGAAAATTTGTTGTTATCTTTAGTTCACTTTTATCAAATTTGATCCATAGTTTTCCCCCTTATTTGGTTCCTCTTATCAAGACAAACCGGACCAGTAAAATGTTTTGGCCAAAGATCTTAAAGAAGAACGTAAAGCGAGAAAATCTTCAAAAAACTTAGCTTATTAGACGTCCATATTCCCAAACATTGCCTTAGCTGACCAATAGATCACCTGCATTGATATCATTCGCATGCACTGCATGAGAACAAAAAGAAAGAAAAGTTGCATATTCTTTGTATAGAACTAGACTAAGTCAAATCCTTTATGCTGTTATTTTCCCTTACATAACGCAACTTATTTAGAAGAAAACCAGGGTTTAAGAATGAGAGAGAGAGAGAGAGAGAGAGAGAGAGAGAGAGAGAGAGAGAGAGAGAGAGAGAGAGAGAGAGAGAGGATTATGGAAACTGACTGAGGACGAGAAGCGAGTAGGTGTCCATTTCAGATCTTGTTGCAATAGAGGAATGAGAAGGAATACAAAGTTTGAAGAAGGTGGGAAAAAAGTGGAGAATTTTTGGGTGAAGAAAATTTCTGGAGAAGATGACCAAACTCGTCGATCTTAGATTACCCAAAACGGTAAACAATTGAAGTCAAAAACATGATACATGTATGCCACAGTGCAGAGCAAAGACCTCGCTTCGCTCCAAAACAACTGCGAAGAAGCTTCAGGGTCAGTGAGAGTCTCTGAGACGAGACAAACAAAAAGTCTAGGACCATCGCTTTGGCCACTGCACGCCGTGTGGGGCCCACTCCGAGCCCCACAAAAATATTGGAAAATATTCATAAATTTTAATTATTTATTTATGGGGCCCTGTAAAAAATCAGATCCAACAGACATCGATTAGTATCTTTTTTAAATTCGTATGGGGTGAAACTGCCTAGGTCCTTGAAAATCAACCATCCCTGAGGTTTAGGACTAAGGCAGATGCCCCACTAAGGTCTTGAAAATCACTCGGGCCCCCTTTTAGAGTTTGTGCCCAAACCGTGATAACGAAATGAAATTACAAAGTACTCCAATTTTTGAAGTTCGTTAAAAGCTATATTTTATATCAACAACTTTTGGGACGTGGATTCAGCTTATACCCAATGAACACAACTCCTTTGTCATGAGCTCAATGCCACTATTTGCTTCCTTGCACCGCTTGTTGACCTCATCTACCACATTCTTCTCCTCGTCTTCTTCCCTTTGTACCACAACTTCACACTCGAATGGAACACCGTACACCTACCCACTTCAAATTTCAAAGCAACAAACTTGGTTTCCTCATGATCTAGCTCCATCTCCAACCTGACCACCAGACTCCTTGCCTCCTCTAGCCTCTGCCTTATACAAACCACATCCTTTTTGGCTTTTATAATATTCACTTTAGCACTATGCAATAGGGCTGTCCACAAACCCACCTCGCCTGACCAGCCGACCCTAAAAATGAGCCAATGGACGGTTCTGATTACCCTGATCGATCGGGTTCGAGTCTAGGTTTTCGGGTTTTGCGATTTGTCGGTCGGGTGTCGGATGTTCCATATCATCTCTCAGATGACCCGACCCGACTAAGACATGTATAAAACAAAAAAATCCTATTTTTGCTCCAATCAGTCCCGACTGCTCTCTCTCTCTCTCTCTCTCTCTCTCTCTCATATGGAGTCCCCTTACAGGATGGCGACTGAAAAACCCCCGCTACAACACCCTTCGCCAGCTTCCCCACCACTCTTCCGCTAGCTATGGCGGTGGCTCAACCTCGTCCTAATGATGTCCTCATTGTAGTCGTCCCCAGTCTTCGATTTTGAGCTCAACTTGATTGAGGACCTCCTCCCCCCTCCTGCAAAGCATGCCTACCCGTAGCCCATGTCCACCTTGCCCGATTCCTCCTCCACCGGACGCCACCTCCTTCACTGCCTTTGGGCCACTATAATTTTGGAGAATTTTTTTGATTTTTCAGAAAAAAGGTGTAGATCTGTGATTGTGAATGCTGATTTTGTAATGTAATATTATCCTTGAATCGTTATTTGTGATGTGAATCGTGATTTTGAGTAGATCTGTGACTGACTGTATAGATCTGTGACTGTGATTCCGTACACCCGACAATCTGACCGAACCGACCCGAACTTATTAGCACTTGGTTCGGTTGGAACGTGACAAGTGTTTCGGTCGGGCTCGGGTGGTCATTTGTTCAATCCGACCAAAGTCGGGTCAGATCCAACTCGACCAAATCCGCCCTATGGACAACCTTACTATGCAATGCTTCTTCAATGTTCTTGGCTTCAATCACAAGCTCCTCGTATCGCCTCATTACTTCTTCATGAGTGATTTTCAAGACCTTAGTGGGGAATCTGCCTTAGTCCTAAACCTCATGCATGGTTGATTTTTAGAGACCTTAGTGCTTTCACTCCTACAAATTCAAAAAACATACTTATGGATATCCGTTGGAGTTGGTTTTTTACAAGGCCCCATAAATAAATTTATGAGGATTTCTTTGTAATTTTGTTGGGCCCAAAGTGGGCCCCATACGGCGTGCAGTGGCCCATGCGGTGGTCATAGACATTTTGTTTGGAGAGACTGCAACTAACCCCGCTGCTTCTTCTCAGTTGCTTTGGCACGAAGCGAGGTCTTTGCTCTGAACTGTGGCATACCTGTACCCTGTTTTTGACTTAAATTGTTTGCTGTTTTGGGTAATTTGAGATTGACGAGTTTGGTCCTCTTCTCCAGAAATTTTCTTCACCCAAAAACTTCTCCACTTTTTTCCCACCTCCCTCAAACTTCATATTCCTTGTCATTCATCTATTGCAATAAGATCTGAAATGGACACCTACTCGCATCTCAGTTTCTGTAATCCCCCCTCTCTCCCTCCTTCCTCTCATTTTTTTTTTTACTTTTGTTTGTTTGATTGAAATAGGTACAACTGGTTCCCGTATTTCATTCAGTATGGAAAAGTGGTGGAGATCTTCATTCCCAGGGATCGAAAAGGTTTTTTTTTTGTTTGTTTTTGTTTTCGAGAGAATTGTGTGGAAGGAAAGGGAAATGCCATATCCTTGGGTCCTAGTAGTTATATTCTCTCAATCTCACACATCCCCTTTCGATTAATGTGAGGGATTTGCTAATTTGTCGTTTTCTCCTCTCCTTTCCTTCGTGCGGTTCAAAGGAAAACAGAGAGAGAGAGAGAGAGAGAGAGAGAGAGAGAATGTGTGTGTGTGTGTATGTTTTTGGACGAATTTTTGGATTTCTTTCGTTCCTCTGTGCTGCTTGCCGTCGAGGGGTAACCATTGCAACTTTTGTTATTTTCTTTTTTGACTTTTTCCTTGTGCTATGTGCTTATGCATTTTTTAAATTCTGTTCTATGACAAGTCATGGATAATTTGGTATCCCTACCTTCAAGTTTCCTCAGATCAATCTCCCTCTCTCTAAATTATCTTAGCGAATGGGTTAAAAAGATTGGATGGGTTTGGCCATTGCACTTGACACCTAATTAGAACTCATTCTTCTGCAATCCTGCTTACAAATTGATGAACTGCATCAAGTCTTCCTTGAGGGCCGTTCGTGTAGAAATGAGCATCGTATTAGATTTTATATATATATATATATATATAGAGAGAGAGAGAGAGAGAGAGAGAGAGAGCATATAATTGCTATTCAATTGAATACTTTTTGCCCAAATGAAATTCACATCTGATATATAGGCATATACAGATTTTTTGGAGTTCGTACTATTTAACGTATACTGTAGGGAGAATAAATTCTATACACCGCCGGTGTTAACATTTGTTTCCTCCATATCAATCGTATTGCGACACGTGTCAAAACAGTGGTCCCAATTAATTAAACATGGCGATGTGGCGCAATGCAATTAATTTGGAGTAAACAAATTCTTTACACCGGAGTTG
This sequence comes from Rhododendron mucronatum var. ripense, assembly GCA_019656295.1. Lineage (NCBI taxonomy): Eukaryota > Viridiplantae > Streptophyta > Magnoliopsida > Ericales > Ericaceae > Rhododendron > Rhododendron mucronatum. The sequence continues at coordinate 6,650,250 of BPLT01000003.1, read as the reverse complement.
TAACCGGTGTAAAGAATTTAATCTCTACTGTAGGTATATGCCAAATGTTGTGCATTAGTCTTTTTTCAAATTATATAGAAAAAAATGCCTCGCTTTTGTATTGTACCTTCTGGACCATCTCTGCTCTCATGTTACGATGTGTTTGTTTCCTACCCTAAAATAAGGAGTTTTTAGGATGCCATTTTTAATTTGAGACACATTTGCCCCTGAATTGAACTGCCACTGGTTTTGAGGATGAGGGTAATTTCATTTTTCCTGCCTAGGCAAAAAATGTAGACAATATTAAGCCACACAGAGAGAGAGAGAGAGAGAGAGAGAGAGAGAGAGAGAGAGAGAGAGAGAGTGTGTGTGTGTGTGTGTTTTGGGGCGAGTTTTGGGGGTTCTTTTCGTTCTTCTGTGCTACCGCTTGCTGTCGAGAGGTAACCGTTGCAACTTTTGTTATGTTCTTTTTTCACTTTTTCCTTATGTTATGTGCTTATGCATTTTTTTAATTATGTTAAATGACAGGTTATGGATATGTTCTTTTTTCACTTTTTCCTTATGTGCTTATGCATTTTTTTAATTATGTTAAATGACAGGTTATGGATAATTCTGTATGACCTTCAGGCTTTCTCAGGTCAATCTCCCTCTCTCTAAATCATCTTAGGGAATGGGCTGAAAGGATTGGATGGGTTTGGCCATTGCACTTGACACCTAGTTGAACTCAACCTTCTGCAATCTTGCTTGCAAGTTAGTCTTCTCAAGCATTCAACTCGTTCCTTTCTTCAGAAAAGTTTGTCGATTTGGATATTCAAACTTAAAAACTCTCTCTACTCAAGCAAGCCATAGCACCACAGCCAACGGGATAAGATGACGGACTGCATCATCTCTTTCTTGAGTGTCGTTTGTGCAGAAATGAGCATCGTATTAGATTATATAGATATACGTGTATATATATATATATATATTATCTGATGTGTATTTTATTTAGGCAGAAAGGATTCAATTGAATATCAGTTATATGGTCTCTCTCCCTTCCTCTCTCTCTATATTATGATGTGTTTGTTTCCTACCCTTGAAAACAGAGCTTTTTGGATGCCATTTTTCAATTTGAGACACATTTGCCCCTGAATTGAACTGCCACTGGTTTTGAGGATGAGGGTAATTTCATCTTTCCATCATAGGCAAAAAACGTAAACAATATTAAGCCATGTCTCCTCCTTTCTCCTCCTTTCCTTTTCCTCGTCTGGTTCAGAGGAAAACGGAGAGAGAGCGTGTGTGTGTGTGTGTGTTTTTGGACAACTTTTGGGGGGATCCTTTCGTTCCTTTGTGCTGCCGCTTGCCGTCTAGAGGTAACCATTACAACTTTTGTTATTTTCTTTTTTGACTTTTTCTTGTAATCTGTGCTTAAGCATTTTTTCAATTCTATTAAATGACCGATTATGGATAATTCGGTATCCCTACCTTCAGGCTTCCTCAGGTCAATCATCCTCTCTCTACATCATCTTAGCGAATGGGCTGAAAAGATTTGATTGGTTTGGCCAATGGACTTGACACTTAATTAGAATTCCTTCTTCTCCAATTCTGCTTACAAATTTATGCACTGCATCAGCTCTTCCTTGAGGGCCTTTCGTGCAGAAATGAGTATCGTATTTAGAGAGAGAGAGAGAGAGAGAGAGAGAGAGACCATATAACTGATATTCAATTGAATCCGTTTTGCCCAAATGAAATACACATTAGCTATTTTGGCATGTACAAATTATGTGGAGTTCATACTATTGAACGTATATTGTTGGTATATATGCCAAATGTTGTCTAATAGTCTTTTTTCAGTTTATATAGAAAAAAAAATGCATCGCTTTTAGATTGAACCATTTGGACCATCGCTGCTCTCATGTTAGGATGTGTTTGTTTCCTACCCTAAAATAAGGAATTTTTTGGATGCCATTTTTAATTTTAGACACATTTGCCCCTGAATTGAACAGCTACTTGTTTTGAAGATGAGGGTAATTTCATTTTTGCTACCTAGGGAAATAAAGTAGACAATATTAAGTCACGTCTCCTCCTCTCGTTTCCTTCGTCTAATTCAGAGGAAAACAGAGAGAGAGAGAGAGAGAGAGTGTGTGTGTGTGTGTGTGTGTGTGTGTGTGTTTTGGGGCGAGTTTTGAGGGTCCTTTCGTTCTTCTGTGCTGCCGCTTGCCGTCCAGAGGTAACCATTGCAACTTTTGTTATTTTCTTTTTTGACTTTTTTCTTGTGCTATGTGCTTATGCTTTTTTTCACTTCTGTTAAATGACTGGTTATGGATAATTCTATATAGCTGCCTTTAGGCTTTCTCAGGTCAATCTCCCTCTCTCTAAATCATCTTAGGGAATGGGCTGAAAGGATTCGATGGGTTTGGCCATTGCACTTGACACCTATTTGAACTCATTCTTCTGCAATCCTGCTTAAAAATTGATGAACTGCATCGTCTCTTTCTTTAGTGCCGTTCATGCATAAATGAGCATCGTATTATATTATATATATATATACGTATTTATGCATATATATAGAGGGAGAGAGAGAGAGAGAGAGAGAGTATATAACTAATATTCAATTGAATCCTTTCTGCCAAAATGAAACACATCAGATAATTAGGCATATATAAATTATGTGGAATTCATACTATTTAACGTATACTGTAGGTTTATGCCGAATGTTGTCCAATAGTCCTTTTTTCGTTTATACAAAAAAAATGCCTAGCTTTTATATTGAACCATATGGACCATCTCCGCTCACATGTTATGATGTGTTTGTTTCCTACCTTAAAAAACGGAGCTTTTTGGATGCCATTTTTCAATTTGAGACACATTTTGCCCCTGAATTGAACTGCCACTTGTTTTGAGGATGTGGGTAATTTCTTCTTTCCAGCATAGGTAAAAACGTAAACAATATTAAGCCACGTCTCCTCCTCTCCTTTCCTTCGTCTGGTTCAGAGGAAAACAGAAAAAGAGAGAGAGTGTGTTTTTCGAGCAACTTTTGGGGGGCTCCTTTCGTTCCTCTGTGCTGCCGCTTGCCTTCGATAGGTAACCATAGCAACTTTTGTTATTTTCTTTTGTAACTCTTTTCTGGTACTCTGTGCTTATGCATTTTTTCAATTCTATTAAATGAGAGGTTATAGATAATTCGGTATCCCTACCTTTAAGCTTCCTCAGGTCAATCTCCCTCTCTCTAAATCATCTTAGCGAATGGGCTGAAAAGCTTTGACGGGTTTGGCCATTGCACTTGACACCTAATTAGAACTCATTTTCTTCAATCTTGCTTACAAATTTATGAAGTGCATCAGCTCTTCCTTGAGGGCCTTTCTTGCAGAAATGGGAATCGTATTTGATTTTATATAAATAGAGAGAGAGAGAGAGAGAGAGAGAGAGAGAGAGAGAGAGAGCATATAATTGATATTCAATTGAATTCTTTCTGCCCAAATGAAATATACATCAGATATTTTGGCATATACAAATTATGTGGAGTTCGTACTATTTAACGTGTATTGTAGGTATATATGCCAAATGTTGTCCAATAGTCTTTTTTAAGTTTGTATAGAAAAAAATGCCTCGCTTTTAAATTGAACCATCTGGACCATCTAAGCTTACACGTTAGGATGTATTTATTTCCTTCCCTTAAATAAGGCGGCTTTCAGATGCCATTTTTCAATTTGAGAAACATTTTGCCCCTGAATTGAACTTCCCCTAGTTTTGAGGATAAAGGTAATTTCATCTTTCGAGGCTTGGCAAAAAATGTAAACAATATTAAGCCACATCTCCTCCTCTCGTTTCCTTCGCCTGGTTCAGAGAAAAAGAGAGAGAGAGAGAGAGAGAGAGAGAGAGAGAGAGAGAGAGAGAGAGAGTGTGTGTGTGTGTGTGTGTGTGTGTGTGTTTTTGTACGAGTTTTGGGGTTTCTTTCGTTCATCTGTGCTGCTGCTTGTCGTCGAGAGGTAACCATTGTAACTTTTGTTATTTTCTTTTTCGACTTTTTTCTTGTGCTCTGTGCTTATGCATTTTTTTAATTTTGTTTAATGACAAGTTATGGATAATTCGGTATCCTTACCTTCAGGCTTCCTTTGGTTAATCTCCCTCTCTCTACATCATCTTAGCGAATGGGCTTAAAAGAATGGAATGGTTTTGCCATTGCACTTGACACCTAATTTGAACTCATTCTTCTGCAATCCTACTTACAAATTGATGAATTGCATCAGGTCTTCCTTGAGGGCCGTTCATGCATAATTGAGCATCGTATTCGATTATATATACATATATATATGTCTGTAGAGAGAGAGAGAGAGAGAGAGAGAGAGAGAGAGAGAGAGAGAGAGAGAGAGAGAGATCATATAACTGATATTCAATTGAATCCTTTTTGCCCAAATGAAATACACATTAGATATTTAGGCATATACAAATTATGTGGAGTTCGTACTATATAACCTATGCTGTAGGTATGTCAAATGTTGTCAAATAGTCTTTTTTCAGTTTATATCTAAAAAAATGCATCGCTTTTATAATGAACGTTCTGGACGTGTTTTAGGGCGAGTTTTGGGGATTCCTTTCATTCCTTTGTGATGCCGCTTGCTGTCGAGAGCTAACCATTGTAACTTTTGTTAGTTATTTTTTTTTTGACTTTTTCCTTGTGCTCTGTGCTTATGCATTTTTTCAATTTATGTTAAATGACAAGTTATGGATAATTCTATATCCCTACCTTCAGGCTTCCTCAGGTCAATCTCCCTCTCTCTAAATCATCTTAGCGAATGGGTTGGAAAGATTTTATGGGTTTGGACATTGCGCTTGACACCTAATTAGAACTCATTTTTCTACATTCCTGCATTCAAATTCATGAACTACATCAGCACTTCCTTGTGGGCCGTTCGTGCAGAAATGAGCATCATATTAGATTATATATATGTACAGAGAGAGAGACCATATAACTAATATATAATTTGTAGAGACCCGTGTTTTAGGGCCGTATTTTTTTTTAAGAAATGTTAAAATTATCGAGTGATGACGTAAATTGTGGAAATTTGAATAAAGGCATGGTTATAAGATTAGGGGATCAATGTGACATAATTGCAAGTGCAGGGGTGAAAGTGTGATAAGTATATATGTATATGTATATGGGCGTGCACGGAAAAAACCATTTTTTCCCCTTTTCTTTTTTTTCTCTCTCTATTCTCTCGGCTTTCTCCCTCCGAAAAACTCCCTCCTCCTCTCTTCTCTCTTCGATTTCATCTACGTAATGTGTGATTCCGGCCAAGGCCCGAGAATTAAAGTTGCTCTACAGAACGCGGGCTTTCCGAATATCCAAGAAAAATTACGATCGGACCACGTGGGCTTCGGTTGACTTGGTCAAAGGGTCGGTTTTGCTCAAAACCCTTGAGGTAGGGATTTCTTGCGCTTGTTATGCGTTTATATGTTGATTATGTTGATAGATCGTGCTTAAAATCGTTGTTTGAGGTTGATTCCTTCATTTCTGAAAATCTGCAGAAACAGGGCCTTCGTTTTAGGGGTTTTACGCCTTCTTAAACTCATGATTTTGGTTCCTTCTTATGAAATAGAGTAGACTTAGAGCCTGTTCTAATGCCATTGAGAATTGAATTAATGGTGGATTTTAGAAATCTGGTCTGCAATCTGTCTCATTTTCTGGGTTTCAGCCCACTTCGAATGGCCATAACTTTCTCGTCCGATGTCCATTTTACGCAAACTTTAAATCAGTTCGAAGGTCTTGAAGTTAGCTTTCATTTGCCACTAGAATCATCTTAAAACTCTTAGTACACCGAAAGTTATGATCATTTGAGTGGAGGTGTGTCAATCTGTCACGCAGATTCGTATTGCTTCGATAAATGCCTGTTTAACCATACTTGGAGTGCGGATTTGACTAGGGTTCCTTCATACCTTTTAAGCTTCGTTCACTCGCGCAACTTTTGGGACTGGAATCATTCAAAAGTATTATGAATTCGATTTATAGTGATTTTTAAAAGATTGCCCTATAATCTGGAAATTTGGGCAGCGTACAGAGCTGCATTTTTCATCGTTTGCTATGGTAAAACGATGCTATTGGTTATGGGTCCTTGTAGGTTTTAAAGATGGGTAAGTTGGTGATGTTTTGGCATTGGAATCATTGAAAAATATTGAGTATGCTATTTTTAATAAATTTTTGAACACGGACTGCTCTGCTGAAAATTAGAATATCTGACAGTCATTCCTAAGCTTGAAAGATCGTATCGTACGACTCGTCGAACGTATCTGTGCCATTGGTTTTTCGTTAGCATAGTTGGAGTATCGTCGTAAATGCTATAGTAGCGTGAAGGAGTCCGTGAACATCGTAGACCATAAGAAATGTAGTGACGTGCGTAATTGGTAGAGTAGTACTTGTTTGATTAAATTGATTAATTGACTTTTGAATTCGATTGAATGATTTGATGTTTGTGGAACGCGGTATGAACGTGGATGACAAATAGTCGCAAAGAGAACTTACAGGGCTCTTGAATGAATAAATGCCTGGGAGCTATACGCTCAAATCGTATAATTTCAGGGCTCTTGAATGAGTAAATGTCTGGCAGGAGCCAAATGCTCTTATCATTTGTCTTCGGGACTCGTTATCGAGGAAGTGCCTGGCAAGAGCTTAGGCTCAGACACATGACACGCAATTGGTTTATGAAGTTGACAAAAGAGATTCTGATGATTGATGATAATGAGGAAAGAGATTTTTTTGATGAAATGGGAAATGTGAAAGATTGTGAAATTGTATGAGATGTAATGAAATGGTACTAAAGCTGTTGTTGATTTACTTGGAATGATGCAGGAATATTGATGGTCCTTATTTGACGTATGAGCAGATAGGTCCTTCACATAGGTTGTCTAGAATCCCTAATCATAGTGTGCTGCTGTTGAGTCTTGTGTATTTGGGCCTATCAGTCGTTATTCACTCTAGATGCATAACTCATCATATTTTCCTATAACTTGCGTATAGATTTTTCTACTGGGCTAGTGTAGCTCAACCTATCATTTTCAGGTATTAAACAAGGAAGTTGGCATGGCGTGCATTGCGTGCTTGTTGATCGTGAGTTTCGAAGGTATAAAAGAGGCGACAAATTGGCATTTGTTTGAAATTAGTATTCCAAAGAATGATTAAAGTAAAATGTAATATTATTTTGATATTTGTATATCTTGGGGCTTCGAGCTGGGGTTGTAACGTTTGAATTTAACTTTGAGGATTGGGGAAAATATGTCATTTGGGTATTATCGGTACTTCATTAATGATTTTTATTATTTAAATGATTATTATTTATATTGAAAATCGAGGGTGTGACATAATTGAATCATTTCTGCCCAAATGAAATACACATTAGATATTTAGGCATATTCAAATTATGTGGAGTTCGTACTATTTAACTTATACTGTAGGTATATGCCAAATGTTGTCCAACCGTCTTTTTTCAGTTTATATAAAAAAAAATGCCTCGCTTCTATATTGAACCATCTGGACCATCTACGCGCACATGTTAGGTCGTGTTTGTTTCGGATGCCGTTTTTCGGATGCCACTTTTCAATTTAAGACACATTTTGCCCCTGAATTGATCTGCCACTAGTTTTGAGAATGAGGGTAATTTCATCTTTCTAGCCTAGGCAAAAAACGTTAACAATATTAAGCTACATCTCGTCCTCTCCTTTTCTTCGACTGGTTAAGAGGAAAACCTTTCCTTCGACTGGTTAGGAGGGAGAGAGAGAGAGAGAGAGAGAGAGAGAGAGAGACCGTATAACTGATGTTCAATTGAATCCTTTCTGTCCAAATGAGATACACATCAGATAATTAGGCATATACAAATTATGTGGAATTCGTACTATATAACGACTACTGTAGGTATATGGCAAATGTTGTCCCAAAATCTTTTTTTTGTTTATGAAGAAAAAAATGCCTAGCTTTTATATTGAACCATCTGGACCATCTCCGCTCACATGTTGTATTGTGTTTGTTTCCTACCCTTAAAAACGGAGCTTTTTGGATGCCATTTTTCAATTTGAGACACATTTGCCCCGGAATTGATCTGCCACTGGTTTTGAGGATGAGGGTAATTTTATCTTTCCCATATAGGCAAAAAACGTAAACAATATTACGCCACGTCTCCTCCTTTCCTTTCCTTTGTCTGGTTCAGAGGAAAATAGAGAGAGAGAGAGAGAGAGAGAGAGAGAGAGAGAGTGTGTGTGTGTGTGTGTGTGTGTGTTTGGGCAACTTTTGGGGGGTTCCTTCATTCCTCTGTGCTACCGCTTGTATTCAAGAGGTAACCATTGCAACCTTTGTTATTTTCTTTTTTGACTTTTTCCTTTTGCTCTTTGCTTAGGCATTTTTTTTAATTCTGTTAAATGACAGGTTATGGATAATTCGGTATCCCTACCTTCAGGCTTCCTCAGGTTAATCTCCCTCTCTCTAAATCATCTTATCGAATGGGCTTAAAAGATTGCACGGGTTTGGCCATTGCACTTGACACCTAATTTGAACTCATTCTTCTGCAATCCAGCTTACAAATTGTTGAATTGCATCAGGTCTTCCTAGAGGGCTGTTCTTACAGAAATGGTCATCGTGTTAGAATTTATATATATACACGTGTGTGTGTGTAGAGAGAGAGAGAGAGAGAGAGAGAGAGAGAGGTCATATAACAGATATTCAATTGAATCCTTTATGCCCAAATGATATACACGTTAGATATTTAGGCATATACAAATTATGTGGATTTCGTACTAAATAATCTATAGTGTAGGTATATGCCAAATGTTGTCAATTAGTCTTTTTTTAGTTTATATATAAAAAAAGGTCTCGCTTTTATATTGGACCTTCTGGACCATCTTTGCTCACATATAAGGATGTGTTTGTTTCCTACGCTTGAATAAGGAATTTTTTGGATGCCATTTTTCAAATTGGCCCCTGAATTGAACTTCCACTGGTTTTTGATGTTGAGGGTAATTTCATCTTTCTAACCTAGGCAACAAACGTAAACTACATTAAGCCACCTCTCCTCCTCTCCTTTCCTTCGTCTAGTTCAGAGAGAGAGAGAGAGAGAGAGAGAGAGAGAGAGTGCGTGTGTGTTTTAGGGCGAGTTTTGGGGATTCCTTTCATTCCTTTGTGTTGCCGCTTGTTGTCGAGAGGTAACCATTGCAACTTTTGTTTTGTTTTTTTTTTTTTTTTTTTGTTGACTTCTTCCTTGTGCTCTATGCTTATGCATTTTTTCAATTCTATTAAATGACAGGTTATGGATAATTCTGTATTTCTACCTTTAGGCTTCCTCAGGTCAATCTCCCTCTCTCTAAGTCATCTTAGCGAATGGGCTGAAAAGATTTGATGGGTTTGGACATTGCACTTGACTCCTAATTAGAACTCAGTCTTCTGCAATCCTGCTTACAATTGATGAACTGCATCAGCATTTCCTTGAGAGCCGTTCGTGCAGAAATGTGCATCGTATTAGATTTTGTATATATATACACAGGGAGAGACCATATAACTTATATATAATTGAATCCTTTCTGCCAAAATGAAATACACGTAAGATATTTAGGCATATACCAATTATGTGGAGTTTGTACTATTTAACATATATTGTAGGTCAATATGCCAAATGTTGTCCAATAGTCTTTTGTCAGTTTATATAGAAAAAAATGCCTCGCTTTTATATTGAACCATATGGACCATCTACGCTCACATGTTAGGATGTGTTTGTTTGCTACCCTTAAATAACGACATTTTCAAATGCCATTTTTCAATTTGAGACACATTTTGCCCCTGAATTGAACTGCCACTAGTTTTGAGAATGAGGATAATTTCATCTTTCCAGTATATGCAACAAACGTAAACAATATTAAGCCATATCTCCTCCTCTCCTTTCCTTCGTTTGGTTCGGTGGAAAACACACAGAGAGAGAGAGAGAGAGAGAGAGAGAGAGAGAGAGAGGGAGAGTGTGTGTATTTCTGGACAAGTTTTTGGGTTTCTTTCGTTCCTTTGTGTTGCTACTTGCCGTCGAGAGGTAACCATTGCAACTTTTTTTATTTTCTTTTTTGATTTTTTCCTTGTATTCTGTGCTTATGCATTTTTTTAATTCTATTAAATGACAGGTCATGGATAATTCGGTATCCCTACCCTCAGGCTTCCTCAGGTCTATTTCCCCCTCTTTAAATCATCTTAGCGGATGGGTTGAAATGATTGCATGGGTTTGGCCATTGCACTTGACACATAATTAGAACTCATTCTTCTGCAATCC
>BPLT01000003.1:6412500-6637500 GCA_019656295.1 Rhododendron mucronatum var. ripense | reverse complement strand
CTTCGGGCTTTCTCAGGTCAATCTCCCTCTCTCTAAATCATCTTAGGGAATGGGCTAAAAAGATTTGATGGGTTTGGCCATTGCACTTGACACCTAATTAGAACTCATTCCTCTGCAATCCAGCTTATGAATTGATGAACTGCATCATCTCTTTCTTGAGTGCCGTTCATGCAGAAATGAGCATCGTATTATATATATATATATATATATATATATATATATATATATATATATATCAATTGAATCCTTTTTGCCCAAATGAAATGCACTTAAGATAATTAGGCATATACAAATTATGTGGAATTTGTATTGTTTATCGTATATTGTAGGTATATACCAAATGTTGTCCAACAGTCATTTTTTAGTTCATATAGCAAAAAATGCCTAGCTTTTATATTCAACCATTTGGACCATCTCCGCTCACATGTTATGATGTGTTTGTTTCCTACCCTTAAAAACGGAGTTTTTCGGATGCCATTTTTCAATTTGAGACACATATGCCGCTGAATTGAACTGCCACTAGTTTTGAGGATGAGGGTAAATTCATCTTTCTAGCATAGGCAAAAAACGTAAATAATTTTAAGCCGCGTCTCCTCCTCTTCTTTCCTTCGTTTGGTTCAGATGAAAACCTGAGAGAGAGAGAGAGAGAGAGAGAGAGAGAGAGAGAGAGAGAGAGTGTGTGTGTGTGTGTGTGTGTGTGTGTGTGTGTGTTTTGGGGCGAGTTTTAGGGGGGTTCTTTCGTTCCTCTGTGCTGCCGCTTGGCGTCGAGAGGTAACCATTGCAACCTTTGTTATTTTCTTTTTTGACTTTTTCTTGTACTCTACGTTTATGCATTTTTTCAATTCTATTAAATGATAGGTTATGGATAATTCGGTACCCTTACCTCCAGGCTTCATCAGGTCAATCTCTCTCTCTCTCTAAATCATCTTAGCGAATGGGCTGAAAAGATTTGATGGGTTTGGCCATTACACTTGACTCCTAATTCGAACTCATTCTTTTACAATCTTGCTAACAAATTGATGAACTGCATCATCTCTTCATTGAGGGCCTTTCATGCAGAAATGAGTATCGTATTTGATTATATATATATATATATGTAGAGAGAGAGAGAGAGAGAGAGAGAGAGGGAGAGACAATATAACTGATATTCAATTGAATACTTTCTACCCAAATGAAATACACATCAGATATTTAGGCATATACAAATTATGTGGAGTTCGTATTATTTAACGTATACTGTAGGTATATGCCAAACATTGTCCAATAGTCTTTTTTCAGTTTATGTGGAAATAAATGACTCGCTTTTATATTGAACCATCTGGGCCTTCTCCGCTCACATGTTAGGATGTGTTTGTTTCCTACTCTTAAATAAGGAGGTTTTCGGATGCCAATTTTCAATTTGAGACACATTTTTCCCTTGAATTGAATTGCCACTAGTTTAGAGGATGAGGGTAATTTCATCTTTCCAGCCTTGGCAAAAAGCGTAAACAATATTAAGCCACATCTCCTCCTTTCCTGCCCTTCGTCTAGTTCAGAGGAAAACACACACACACACACACACACACACACAGAGAGAGAGAGAGGGAGAGAGAGTGTTTTTTGACGAGTTTTGGAGGTTCCTTTCGTTCCTTTGTGTTGCCGCTTGCAGTCGAGAGATAACCATTGCAACTTTTGTTATTTTCTTTTTTGACTTTTTCCTTGTGCTCCGTGCTTATGCATGTTGTCAATTATTTTAAATGACAGATTAAGGATAATTTGGTATCCTTACCTTCAAGCTTCCTCAGATTATTCTCCCTCTCTCTAAATCATCTTAGCGAACGGGTTGAAAAGATTGGTTGTGTTTGGTCATTGCATTTGAAACCTAATTAGAACTCAATTGTTTTCCGATTCTGCTTGCAAATTAATAAACTCCATCAGCTTTTTCTTAAGGGCCGATCGTGCAGAAATGAGCGTCGTATAAGATTTTATGTTTATATATATATATATATTTAGAGAGAGAGAGAGAGAGAGAGAGAGAGAGAGAGAGAGAGCATATAACTGATATTCAGTTGAATCCTTTCTGCCCAAATGAAATGCACATAACATATTAGGCATATACAAATCATGTGGAGTTCGTACTATTTAACGTATATTGTAGGTATATGCCAAATGTTGTCCATTCGTCTTTTTTCAGTTTATATAGAAAAAAATGCCTCGCTTTTATATTGAACCATCTGGACCTTCTCCGCTCTCATGTTAGGATGTGTTTTTTTCCTACGCTTAAATAAGGAGTTTTTTGGATGCCATTTTTCAATTTGAGACACATTTGCGCCAGAATTGAACTACTGTTGTTTTGAGGATGAGGGTAATTTCATATTTCCAGCCTAGGCAACAAACGTAAACAATATTAAGCCACGTCTCCTGCTCTATTTTCCTTCGTCTGGTTTAGGGGAAAATAGAGAGAGAGAGAGAGAGAGAGAGAGAGAGAGAGAGAGAGAGAGAGAGAGAGAATATAACTGATATTCAATTGAATCCTTTCTGCCCAAATGAAATGCACATTAGATATTTCGGCATATAAAAATATTGTGGAGTTCGTGCTATTTAATGTATACTATAGGTATATGCCAATTGTTGTGCATTAGTCTTTTTGAAGTTTGTATCGATAAAAATACCTCGCTTTTGTATTGAACCATCTGGACCATCTCCGCTCACATGTTATGATGTGTTTGTTTCGTACCCTTAAATAAGGAGCTTTTCGAATGCCATTTTTCAATTTGAGACACATTTCCCCCAGAATTGAACTGTCGGTTCCCCCTGAATTGAACTGCCATTGGTTTTGAGGATGGGGGTAGTTTCCACTTTCCAGCCTAGGCAAAAAACATAAAAAATATTAAACCACGTCTCTTCCTCTCCTTTCATTCGTCTCGTTCAGAGGAAAACACACACATAGAGAGAGAGAGAGAGAGAGAGAGAGAGAGAGAGTGTGTGTGTGTGTGTATGGGTATTTCGGGGCTAGTTTTAGGGGTTCCTTTCGTTGCTCTGTGCTGCTGCTTGTCGTCGCGAGGTAACCATTGCAACTTTTGTTATTTTCTTTTTTGACTTTTTCCTTGTACTCTGTGGTTATGCATTTTTTTTTCAATTTTGTTAAATGACAGGTTATGGATAATTCGGTATCGCTACCTTCAGGCATCCTCAGGTCAATCTCCCTCTGTCTAAATCATCTTAGTGAATGGGTTGAAATGGTTAGATGGGTTTGGCCATTGCACTTGACACCTAATTAAAACTCATTTTTCTGCAATCCTGCTTACAAATTGGTGAACTGCATCAGGTCTTCCTTGAGGGCCGTTCGTGCAGAAATGAGCATCGTATTAAATTTTATATATATATATATATATAGAGAGATAGAGAGATAGAGAGAGAGAGAGAGAGAGGGGGGGCCTATAATTGACATTCAATTGAATACTTTCTGCCTAAATGAAATTCACATCTAATATATTGGCATATACAACTTTTGTGGAGTTCGTACTATTAACGTATACTGGAGTAGGTATATGCCAAATGTTGTCCAATATTCTTTTTTCAGTTTATATAGAAAAAAATGCCTCGCTTTTATGTTGAACCTTCTGGACCATCTCTTCTCTAATGTTTGGATTTTTTTTGTTTCCTACCCTAATAAGATGTTTTTCGGATGCCATTTTTAACTTGAGACACATTTGCAGCTGAATTGAACTGCCACTGGTTTTGAGGATGAGGGTAATTTCATTATTCATAGGAAAAAAACATAGGCAATATTAAGCCACGTCTCCTCCTCTCGTTTCCTTCGTCTAGTTAAGAGAGAGAGAGAGAGAGAGAGAGAGAGAGAGAGAGAGAGAGAGAGAGAGAGAGAGAGAGAGTGTGTGTGTGTGTGTGTGTCTGTTTTGGGGCGAGCTTTGGGGGTCCCTTTCGTTCTTCTGTGCTGCCACTTGCCGCCGAGAGGTAACCATTGCAAGTTTTTTTATTTTTTTCTTTTACTTTTTCCTTGTGGTCTGTGCTTATGCGTTTTTTTCAATTCTTTCAATTCTGTTAAATGACAGGTTATGGATAATTCTGTATCCCTACCTTCGGGCTTTCTCAGGTCAATCTCCCTCTCTCTAAATCATCTTAGGGAATGGGCGAAAAAGATTGGATGGGTTTGGCCATTGCACTTGACACCTAATTAGAACTCATTCTTCTGCAATCCTGCTTACGAATTGATGAACTGCATCATCTCTTTCTTAAGTGCCGTTCGTGCAGAAATGAGCATCGTATTTATATGTATTATGCTGAGTAGATAATTGATCATCAAATTTCTTTAATTCAGTAATATTCTTTTTAATAAGATTAACTTCATGTTTGAGGTCCTGTACCGTGGTTTCTTTAATTTGTTCTTGATTTGTGGTAGTGGAAGATATGTTGTTGGAGCAAGGAGTCTTTTCCCGTTGTATTTTTGAAACTGTTGTAACTGTGTTAACCTTTTTATAATATTTTTCTAGGTAAATGAAAAAATAAATTTCAGTTCTGGTATCTTCCATAAATTGTTCCCATTGAGTAATTATTTTTTCTTGTCGGGACTGTGAATATTTATGAGCATAGTCTTTTCTTTTTTGTTTATTAGCTTTTGACTTAAATTCTTTGTATAATTTATCAAAATCAATTTTAAAATCTTTATGTAGAACAAGTAAAGTTGGGTCAATTTGATTTGAATTTACTTCTTCAAAATCTGTTTGAGTTGGAGATCTTTGGGAGGCGTCTTCATCCTCAAATTTTGACTGTGTTGAATAACAGGGTTTACTGACCTGTGAACTTGTCTCAACACCTATAATCTTAATTCTAGGATCAAGCAGATTTTTGTCTTTCCTAGAATGGTGGGTGTTCTGTCAATAGTGACTGAGCTATTTGACCTACTTAATTCTCTGATTCTCAGAGGAGGGTTTGTTCTTTGTTGATCAAAGCTTATTCTAACCGTACCATCTAGGTATTGTTGAATATAATCTAGATCAATCGTGTCATTTTGGAGTTTCTGTGGGAAACTCTCATTTTCACTAAGCCAACTGGCTGGTAATTGGATGTCATTCCAGGAGATGGTTTTAGGTACTTGAATGTTGGCATTTGTACTGCTTTGAATAAAGACAGTTTTATCTTTTGGGCTTTTAATTAATGCATGAATATTCAAATTAGTTTTCATACATTTGTAATAGAGACGGTAGATTAATGCAATTGACTGACTTCCTTCAAGCATTTGAGTGATTGCTCTAGCAGTTTGAATATTTAAGGTTAATGCTTTTAGAATATTTTTGTCATTTAAACTAAGGGGTAAATCTGGGTAACAGTTAAAATAAACTGGACCATTATGTAGACTTGACTCCATTAATCCTAACAGGCTATCACTATAGACTGTGAATCTACTGTCTCGCAAAGACAGCAGTACTGAGGAATTTAATCCTTTTCTTGTAAGTGGTTTAACAGCTACTTGTATTAATCCTACATCTAACTGACAGAGTAATTTTAGGAACACCATTTATTTGCTTACTTTATCCTTTTACAACTAATGAAGAAGGAATTACCACTAAACCATTTGGGCAACAAGTAACAATTAAATTCTTGAACCAACCAGAATATAGAGAACTAACAAAATTAAAAAATTACCCTGTATCTCAATTTAAGATAAGTCAAAAAACAAATCAATTAAAATTTCTACAAGATGAAATTAGATATAAAAAAATTGAAAAGCAACTAACCAATGAATTTTTTAGTCAACAGATTAAACAATTTGAAGACAAACTTAAAAAAGAAGTTTGTTCTAGTCTTCCCAGTGCCTTTTGGCAGAGAAAAAGGCATATAGTAACCTTACCATACATAAAAGATTTTAATGAAACTCAAATCCCTACAAAATCTAGACCCATTCAAATGAACCCTGAAATAATGGAAACTTGTAAAAAAGAAATTAATGGACTACTCAATAATAATATTATTAGAAAAAGTAAATCACCATGGTCGTGTCCAGCTTTTTATGTCAATAAAAATGCAGAGAAAGAATGAGGCGTGCCACGATTAGTCATAAATTACAAACCATTAAACCCAGTATTAGAATGGATTAGATACCCAATTCCTAATAAAAAAGATTTAATTAACAGATTGACAGATGCAGTTATCTTCTCAAAATTTGATTTAAAAAGTGGATTTTGGCAAATCCAATTACACCCTAACGACAGGTATAAAACGGCTTTCACTACACCATTTGGACATTACGAATGGAATGTAATGCCTTTTGGATTAAAAAATGCTCCAAGTGAATTTCAAAACTTAATGAATGAAATATTTAACCCATTGAGTCATTTTATTATAGTCTACATTGATGATGTGCTCATCTTTTCCAACTCAATTGATGAACACTGGAAACATTTAAATTCTTTTCTTCAAACTATAAAACATAATGGATTAGTCATCTCAGCTCCCAAAATTAAATTATTTCAAACTAAAATAAGATTTTTAGGATATGATATTCACCAATCAACCATAACACCAATTAGTAGAGCAATTCAATTTGCTGACAAATTTCCTGATGAAATTACTGACAAAAATCAATTACAAAGATTTTTAGGATCATTAAATTACATAGCAGAATTTTATAAAGATCTCAGAAAAACATGTCAACCCCTATTTGAAAGATTAAGAGACAATCCTCCTCCTTGGACACCCCTACATACTTCTATAGTCCAACAAGCCAAAAAATATGTCAAGTCATTACCATGTCTAGGTATTCCTACAGTCAACTCATTTAAAATTATTCAAACTGATGCCTCTGACATTGGTTACGGTGGCATACTCCTCCAAAAATCCATCCTCATTCTTCTGAGCAAATTGTTCCTTTTCATTCTGGCCTTTGGAATAAAGCACAAAGCAATTATCGTACTATTAAAAAAGAAATTTTAGCACTAGTATTATGTATTTCAAAATTTCAAGATGACATATTAAACCAAAAGTTTTTAGTCCGGATAGATTGCAAAAGTGCAAAATATATTTTAGAAAAAGATGTTAAGAACATAGCTAGTAAACAGATCTTTGCCAGATGGCAGTCAATTTTAAGTATTTTTTATTTTGATATTGAATATATTAAACGAGATCAAAATTCTATCCCTGATTTTCTTACCAGAGAATTTTTATTTAGAAAGTCATAAAAGTTTCTCATTCATCCCAAAAATACTTTCCAGCTATTTAAAGTCGTCTTTTCAGCAGCATCTAGTATAGAAAATTTATTCAAAGTACTTTCCAGACTAGCAGCAATTACAGAAGCAGAACTCCAGCCCAGCCATGGCAGAGAAAACCACAGAGAAAAGTAAGAAACCAACCCCAGCTCCAAAAAACCAGCTTGCACTTCCTCCAGCCAACTGTGGAAACAGGTATCAAGTCCTTGGGCAAATCCCCAAGACTAGTTACAGTTCTGCACTCACATACACTTCTCCATCTAGTCAACTAGTTGATCCCTTTTGTTCAACCCAATCAATTCAACCTAGTCAACCAAAAATACCTTATGCAGCAAAACCATCAGAATATGTCATTAAACCAGTCAGCACAAACCTATTTTCCATTGAACCAGTCCACAAAATATTCACAACCCAATTGAACTAGTCAAGTCCTTTTTTCCTCCTGGATGGCATTTCATCCCTGCTCACCCAAATAAAACCCTTTCTTTCTACAAAGATATTCTTCTCCACCATAATTCAATTGTAACAAAACCCATTACTGACAGAGTCAATCCAAGCAAAATTATTTACCATTCCCTATATATTCATAATATAGTCAGCCTGGATGAATGGGGACACCCTTCTTTATTCAGAGATCTCCCCAACCATGAAATTCAATATAATTATTATGATTATATTGATGCATGGTTCAAAGTCATTCTTCATGAAAATGAGTCATTCACTCACTTCTGGTTCTTTTCATTTGACCATAAATTCAAGACAGTAATCCCATTTTGGTTCTCTCGATGGTGGAATCAAAATGGAGCCATTCCTGATATCTTACCATTAGAACTCATGGATCAAGTCAATTACTTTTCCACATTATACCAAGTAAACAACCATACCAGTCAGTTTCCCATCCTTCTGTTATTCATGGCAAAATACAAAGTTCCATGGATTTTCAAATGGAAATATTGCACTTGTAGCCATACAGTCACTTGCCAATATCTAGTCAAATGGTGGGATGCCTACAAGCATCACCGAGTAATTGAACAAGTCAAGGCAGAATTTCCAGTAAAAGTTCCAACCCAGTCAAGATTCCGGCTCAGAATCAAACAAGTAAAAAGGCAGCTGCTCTTCCCCAACCCAGCTCGCCCACCTTTTCTACCATCCGACTTGGAAGTCCAACACCGAGTTCTTCCAAGCCATCGAAATCCAAGTCAAAAACCAAGTGCTCCCAATTATTGATATTAGCACAACAGCTAATTGCTCAAGCCAGTCAAGAAGAAGATGATACATCGTCTGAAGAATCAACTACAGCAACATCTCACAGGAACCCATGTGGATCAGCTTTCCAAGATGCCCAGTACCCATTTGCCTGAAGTAATCATTTCTACTTTTGGTCCCACTAGCACCGAAAGTAGAAATAATCACAGTCAAAAGAAGTAATCAGTTTACTTTTGGTCCCATCTGCACCAAAAGTGGCAACAGTCAACAATCATTTCTGTTTTTACCCCACTAGCACCGAAATCAGACACAGTCACCTACTTTAGTCACATGGCTGAGTCATTCAACACTTGTACATCTCAGGTCCTTACTCTATAAAAGGATCAAGAGAAAAAGGCCCAGAGAGGTTCAGAATATTTCAGTTTTTTCTCAAAATAACTAGTAAGAGAGAGCAAACAAGTTTGGGTTTTCAGCAATTGTACCCATACTTAGTCAAGATTGAAGTTCTACTTCTGTATTCACTGTAAGTCTGAGTTTGTTCAGCTTACCCGTGTATTAAACTTTAGTAAACTGTATTACTATTCAATTTCCAGTAAAACTGCAACTATTCAATTTCCAGTAAAACTGCATTTACTATTTGTTACTATTCATTACTATTCTTAGTACTATTTACTATTGTTCATTACTATTCATAGTACTATTCACTGCTGTTCACTCACGAATTTTACTATTCAACTACTGTTCATAATTGAAATCAACTACTATTTATATCTTTTATTCATTGCTGAAACTGTGCTGTTACCCCCTCTACTCCCTTCAAGTAAATAAGTCACTCTCTCCTTCACCGACTCACGCCACTTTGATAAACCCATGCTCTTCCACTGTATCACTCCTTCCGCCCCCTCATGGTATCAGAGCCAAGTAGGAAATTGTTGAAGAATTACACTCAAGTAATCTGTAAGTTGTTTTTACTCCTGCTTAGTTTTCATTTAGTATTTTACTTCTGCTGAAATTTTAGTTAGTATTTTAATTCGGTTGTCATCGGTCGACCACCTTGTCACTGGCCACCGTAGATAATCTGTAAAAGGTCCCTGTGAGTAAGTCCTAGGTAGGCAGTGAAGGGGTTGGGAAAAAATCTGGGGTATGTGTGCAGTAGGGTATGTGTTTATCATGATAATTTAGGATTAAAATATTAATTAAAAAATCTTTAGGGTTAAAATATTAAAAGAAGAATCTGTAGGATTAAACACAATGAATAGATTATTTAAGTATAGTTCTTCAGCCAGTTCTCCAATGGCTTCTTTGTCTGAGTTGCCGGATATAGTCAATCAAGAAGAACATGGCTTCTTTATCCCAGTAAAAAATATTAACAAGTCAAGTAATTTTGAAAAAATATCTAGTCACACTATTAATAAATCTTTAAGTGTTTTACACAAAGATTTTAAAATTGATTTTAATAAATTATACATAGAATTTAAGTCAAAGAAAAATAAACAGAAAAGAAAAGACTATGCTACTAAATATTCACAATCCAGACAAGCGAAAATAATTACTCAATGGGAAAGCTTCATGAATGAAATAAGAACTGAAATTTATTTTTTCAATTATTTAGAAAATTTCTACAAAAAAGTCAACACTATTACAAAAATAAAATGGAGAAAATCAAATAACACTACTACAACTTCTAGTCACCCTCCTTTAGAATCAATTATTATTGTTTACAAAAATACATCTATAACTGCATCTCCGTTCAAATTACCCAATGAGAGCGCAGAGTGCAAACAAATTGTTGAACAGATTAATTACACCAATCAGTGTCTCAAAACTATAGGTAACCAATTAGATAAAATAGAAACTAAAATTGATGAAAGATCTTCTTACACCTCCACGTCCTCTAGTAAAAACATAGAAGCACCCCTTATACACCTTCCTGGAAGAAGAGAGAAAATTAGCATAAACTAGAGTAATAATATTCAAAATATTGAAGAAATATTGACAAACTTAGCTATTAAGTCAGAACAAGAATCACCCCAAGTTTCTACAATCACAAAAAATTGTGATGATGGTACTTCTAGTCAAATAGTACAAACTTCTTTTGATGAAGAAATCACACAGCTACAGAAACAGTTCTCTGGTCAAGGAATTAACCGTCTTTACAATCCCTCAACAAATCCTACCACCCTTACCAAAAATTGGTATTCTAGACCAACCCCCTCGACCTATATTATGAAGAAAACAATTTGACCAGTCAATTTTCTGTTTCTGTTAATAAGTTATATGAATGGAATATTGATGGTTTAAGTGAACACCAAATATTAGAAAAATTGAATCACATGTCAATAGATGCTAATAGCTACTTAAGTAATACGGACCTTAATCAACCACAAATAGTTGATTTGTTAACCTCCGGTTTCACTGGAATGCTAAAAGCATGGTGGGATAAATATCTCACCCGTGAGTCAAGAGAAGAAGTCAAAAATTCCGTTCAATTAGATGAGAATGGTATCCAATTTTTGACAATGAAATTGGAATGGGAGTACCCGATGGAGTCAATACTTTAATTTATACCATAATTAAACATTTTATTGGACAACCCAGTAACATCACTTCTAGGATACACGATCAACTGAGTAATTTGCGTTGTCCAACATTAAGTGATTTTAGATGGTACAAAGATGTTTTTACATCTAGAGTCATGCTCCGAGATGATTGTACAAAATCATTTTGGAAAGAGAAATTTATTAATGGACTTCCTAATTTATTTGCTCATAAAATTAGAGATGTTCTTAGTCAACCAACAGGAGTCATTGAATATGATAAGTTAACATACGGTGACATTATTAGCATCATTCGAAAGGAAGGTCTAAGAATGTGCATTGATATGAAAATTAGTAAACAAGCTCAAAAAGACAAAAATAAAGCCAAGTATGAATTAGGAAATTTTTGTGAACATATGGTCTACCACCTGTAGCACCATCACGAAGAAAATCTAAACATCTTAGTCAACCAACTAACCATAGTAAGAGCCATAGATACTATAAACGTAGTAAACCCAAATTAACCAAGGAAAAATACTATGAAAACCCCACAACTAATAAAAAGAAAAATAATGACAAAAAGAAAAATGATGACAAAAGTAACATTACATGTTACAACTGTGGTAAAAAAGGACATTACAAAACTGAATGCAAAGTCCAAGCAAAAATTAGTCAACTTAATATATCTGATACTGATAAACAGCAGATTTTGGAAATCTTTAGAATTGCAAATCTGAGTAATTCAGACGAAGGAGATATTATTACATCCTCAGATTACCATTCCCTTAGTGATAGTCCAAGTGACGATCAAATTAAAATTGGTTGTACTGATAATTGTTGTAAGAAAATAAATGTACTTACCAAAGAATTACCAGAAGAAGAACTGCTAATTGATTTAATCAGTAGAATAGATGATTCAGAGTTAAAACAACAATATATTAAAAAACTCAAACAACTCTTAGTATAACAAGGGAAACAACCCCAATACAATAAACCAATAGTAAGCCTTAATGCTACTATGGAACGTTTTAACAAGACTAATAAAGAACTTACTTTACATGATCTACAACATGAAATAAATCTCATTAAACAGGATATTATGAGAAATAAAAACCAACTTCCAACATTAACTAATAAAATTTTTAGAAAGAAAAAAGACATTTCATCTTCTGAAGAATCTTTAGGAGAAGATAATCAAGACCAAAACCCTGGTCAAGAAAGAGAAATTGATCACGCCAATAGTGATCAAAACAATAACAGATTAAATATAATCAACCAAATAAACATACAAAAATGGCATGCTCGTGTTAAACTAATAATAAAAGATTATAAAATACAAGTCACTGCTCTCATCGATACAGGAGCAGATCTAAATTGTATTCAAGAAAGTTTAGTGCCTACTAAATACTATCAAGAAACAACTGAACGATTAAGTTCTGCAAATGGTAGTAAAATGATAATTAAGTATAAATTACCTGAAGTTAATATTTGCCAAAATAAGATTGGTTTCAAAACCTTGTTTGTTTTAGTCAAAAATTTAACTGACAAAGTAATTTTAGGAATGCCCTTTATTTACTTACTTTATCCATTCGCAGTCACTAGTAACAACATCATCACTATGTCTTCTGATCAACAAGTCAATTTTGAATTTTTATCAACACCAGACGAAGATGAATTAAGTCAGCTACAAAACTGCTCTATTTACTCTACTAATGATTTATTTGATTCTCTTACAGATGTCTCAAAGTCAACAGAAAGTCATTCCCTTTGGGAAAATCCTTCTGCCAGTATTCCCTGAAGGAGCAAGCACAAAATTTAAGAAGCTAAATTACTTAGCCAGCATGGATGAAACCCAGCAATGTCTCCTAGATAATCTATGGAACACGCGTGGGGATAATCGTAAATTCTTAGACAGCTTAAATAGTTTGAGTATTTATTTTAATCAGCAAACTAGTGGAGTTGTTTTCCCTAGTTCTTCAGGTGGAGTTTCGTTAAACCCACCTCTAGTCAGCAATAATTATACTAACCCTTCACATTGTGAGCGATGTGAAGCAGTAAATTCCAAATTCCTGGATTTAAATTACAGGTATCACCAGTCAATGATTGAAACTACTCAACTCCGGTCAGAAGTGACCTTACTGTAGAGGCCCGTAAATTATTAAAATTTCAAAAAAAATTTTAATGCTTGAAAGGAATCGAAATTATTAATAAAGTTGAGTATTTGTTTGTGGGATGTACGGATATATGTTAATTGTGGTGTATTGGATACTTGGGGAATGATAAAAAGTGAGTTTTGATGTTGTGATGATGTTCGGAGGTGTTGGTAACAAGTAGGATTGATTTTGGTAAAAGTTACAAAAAAATTTATTTTCTGTCCAGCATGAACCGGTACGGGTTTTTCTTGTACCGGTACATAATGCCCAGAACTCGTAAATTTTGGCATTTTGAAGGCTCTTGAACCGGTACGGGATTTTCCTGTACCGGTACATAGTGTGTTTTTCTGCGATTTTCAGCACGCATTTCAGACGCCTATAAATACCCCCTTTTGTCATTTCTCACATTCAAAACCCACGAAATAACCCTAGAAACACCCCCTCTCACCTACCCAACTCCAATCTCATCCAAAGCTCTTGATTTCAACCTCAACTCTTCAAGATCCAAGGGTTTCCAACCTCAAAATCACTTGAATCTCACATTTTGTGAACAAGAGGTAAGTTTGGTGTTCCTTTTTCAACTTTTTGGCTCTCACCCACGTTTTTCTCTCTCTCCTCTCAATCATTTGTTGATCTTTGCTTATTCATCATGTTTTTGGGTTTCTTTCTCTCTAGATCTTGCACCTAAACTTGGGAGTAGCTTGTTCTTGGAAGATTTGAGCCCTTTCCTCCTAGTGGACCTAGGGTTTTGCTCAAAACCCACTTTGGTAGGGATTTCTCTCATCTTCTACATGTTTGCGATGATTATGCTTGATTTTAAGTGTTTATTTGCCGTAAATGGTTGAATGAAATGTTTTGTGACTCGAGGATTGCGCATTCTTTGAAAGTAGTATTATGGACTTGGGTGTTATGATTCTTGAGTTATAAGTGACGTGTTTGGTTGTTGATGTGAAGCGGGTGTGGAGAATATTGTGTCGCAAGGTGTGGGAAACACAATTTTCGCGAGGGGTGGAGAATGTTGTGTCGCAAGGTGTGGGAAACACAACATCGCAAGGGGTGGAGTACATTGTGTCGCAAGGTGTGGGAAACACAATGCCGCGAGGAGTGGAGTTTATTGTGTCGCTAGGTGTGGAAACACAATTTCCAAAAGGGTGGAGGATTGTTTGGGAGGTGTGTGTGTGTGTGTATGCATATGTGTATGAGTATGTTATGATATCTCGTAAATGGTGTTAGCTTACATTCATTTGGATTTGGTGTTAAAAGTGGTTTGCTGCATTCATGCTCTTCATCTCATTGCATATAGATTTTGTAGAGAACTTCCTACTGGGCTTGTTTAGCTCAACAAAATCCTTCTTTTCAGGTTCAAACGCAGGGCAGTAGGTTATATGACATGGCATTTTCGGAAACGACGACCTTTTGGGAGCTAACATGATTTAGTTACTCATCCATCTTTGCATTGGTTTACTTTTGGACAGAGATGGTGTTGTAACTGACTTTTCGTTGTTTGATCTTTTGACAAACTTTTGTAATATACATAAGACTTTGTACATGTACTTAACTTAAATTTGGGCCATGGTGCCAAAGTTGTAATCTCTTAAAGTCGTGGACCTTGTTGTAATTAAACAGGTGGGAAATCCTATTTTTGGTACTATCCATGTTATGTGAGAATCTTCCTTGAATTGGTTATTTATTTATATTAAAAATCGAGGGCGTGGCACTTACTACAGCAAAAGAAGACCTCTTTTACCGCACTGGTAAAAGTAGAGAAAAAACAGTCATCCCCACTAGATGATGGTAAAGGTGTAAATGTGCAGTCATCCCCACTGGATGATGGTGAAAGCGTGAGTATGATGGAAACCTTTCAGAAACAGGTATCCAAAGTCTTGGCTTTACCAAAAACCCTATCCATCATCCCTAATTCACTACCTTCCGAAATAATAAACCATATTCAACATTTAGCCAGACAAGAGGGTCATCATTTTCAGGAATTCCTGTTTAAAGCCCTTACTAAACTAGCCAGTCAACCAACCCCAGGCTTATCAATAACTTGGGAAACCCACTATCAAGACACAAACAGCTGTCCCAAAACTAACCCATTATGCCAAGAAATACCATTAGAAAGATACAGTTGCCCTTGCGATTTAGTCTTCAGTGTCCCTAAAGCCTATATCAATATGCAGTACTTTGAAGACATTATTCCCCAGTACAAAGGCCAAGTCATCCAAGTCAGCCCAATGACCCTACTAGATTATGGGTTTCTTAGGCAATTAATTTTTACTAATCCAGACCAAACTAATCGAGTCACCCGAAAATTAGCAACCTTTATCAATAATCTCTATGCTAAATATGGAGCATTAAAATGCCAAGTTTTGATCACTAGTAAAATGCCAGAATGGACAAACACAGGGAATGTAATACTGGCCCAGCATGTCATGAATGTCTCTGCAAATTGGCCATTCAACATAGTGCATGCACCAATTGAACTCATTGAAGATGAATGTCCCTGGCTGTGTTCCAAACCACCCAGAGCACAAATCAGACACCACAGAGCCAAGTCAATTGCACAGATGCTTGAAATTGATAATCAATTTATTGATGGCTTGCATATCAATTCATTCATTGATGGTCTGCATCATTTAGTTTGTGAATACCCTATTCAAAAAATCAGGTCCACCGAGCCTATTCAAGAAGTTCCATTCATTTTTTAGACCAAGTTTCAAAATCTAGTCAAAGAATACCAGAGTTAGCAAAGTCACCGACTTGAAGACAGTGAAGACCCAGAATCTAACCCAGAAGTCAACAATGATGACAATGGACAAGATTATTGGGATAATCTCACATGTGAAGAATTACAGAATCTCGACAACATGATTGAATTCTAGTCAAAAGATGAATCATTTCTACTTTTGGTCCCATCTGCACCGAAAGTAGAAACAGTCACAGTCAAAAGAAGTAATCATTTCAACTTTTGGTCCCATTTTGCACCAAAAGTGGAAACAGTCAGCAATCATTTCTGCTTTTTACACCGAAAGCAGATACAGTCACCCACTTTAGTCACATGGCTGAATCATTCAGCACTTGTAAAACTCAGGTCCTTATTCTATAAAAGGCTCTGAGGAGTCAGTTGTAGAAAAAAAAAAGAAGTTTTAGTTTTTCTCATAGTCAGTTTTCTAATAACTAGTAAGAGAGAGTAAACAAGTTTGGGTTTTCAACAATTGTGCCCATACTTAGTCAAGATTGAAGTTCTACTTCTGTATTCACTGTAAGTCTGAGCTTGTTCAGCTTACCCTTGTATTAAACTTACATGAATATATTTATATCCTTTTTCGAGGTGTCTTTTGACTGAATGTTGACTAAGAAGAGAACATCTTTCTTCTTGTTTAGTAATAGCATAAACGTGCTCTGCAGTTTTTGCTACTTGATCAGTACGAAAGGTATCATCTAAAAAACTTGACTTGTAAGTTTCTTTTACTGGGATTTTGGGAATATTCCAATTATTTAATCTTGTATCTAAATCTTGGTACTCATGTTCTTCTTGATTGACTATATTCGGCAACTCAGATAAAGAAACCATTGAAGAACTGGCTGAAGAACTACACGTAAATAATCTATTCATTGTGTTTAATCCTACAGATTCTTCTTTTAATATTTTAACCCTAAAGATTTTTTAATTAATATTTTAATCCTAAATTGTCATGATAAACACATACCCTACTGCACACATACCCTAGATTTTTTCCCAACCCCTTCACTGCCTACCTAGGACTTACTCACGGGGACCTTTTATGGATTATCTAAAGTGGCCAGTGACAAGGTGGTCGACTGATGACAACCGAATTAAAACACTAACTAAAATTTCAACAGGAGTAAAATACTAAATGAAGATTAAGCAAGAGTAAAAGCAACTTACAGATTACTTGAGTTTAATTCTTCAACAATTTCCTACTTGGCTCTGATACCATGAGGGGGCGGAACAAGCTCAAGTAAGGTGGGTTTAATTAATATCAATGCACATTCATATCAATGCACATTCTTTTCCTTTACCAGTGGGGTAAAAGAGGTCTTCTTTTGCTGTAGTAAGGTCACTTCTGACCGGAGTTGAGTAGTTTCAATCATTGACTGGTGATACCTGTAATTTAAATCCAGGAATTTGGAATTTACTGCTTCACATCGTTCACAATGTGAAGGGTTAGTATAATTATTGCTGACTAGAGGTGGGTTTAACGAAACTCCACCTGAAGAACTAGGGAAAACAACTCCACTAGTTTGCTGATTAAAATAAATACTCAAACTATTTAAGCTGTCTAAGAATTTACGATTATCCCCACGCGTGTTCCATAGATTATCTAGGAGACCTTGCTGGGTTTCATCCATGCTGGCTAAGTAATTTAGCTTCCTAAATTTTGTGCTTGCTCCTTCAGGGAATACTGGCAAACGGATTTTCCCAAAGGGAATGACTTTCTGTTTACTTTGAGACATCTGTAAAACAATCAAATAAATCATTAGTAGAGTAAATAGAGCAGTTTTGTAGCTGACTCATGGGGTTATCAGAGAGGGTGTCGGTGAAGGAGATGGGGTATGATTTACTTAAAGAGAAGGAGGGGGCAACAGCACAGTTATAGCAATTATTATAAATAGTAAAAGTAAGAACAGTAGTTGATTCCAATTATGAACAGTAGGTGAATAGTAAAATTCGTGAGTGAATAGTGAATGAATAGTAACTCGTGCGTGAATAGTAACTGAATAGTACGAAGTGAATAGTATGAAGTGAAGTGAATAGTACTTATAGTTTACTGGAAATGAATAGTAATACAGTTTACTGAAGTTTAATACAAGGGTAAGCTGAACAAGCTCAGACTTACAGTGAATACAGAAGTAGAACTTCAATCTTGACTAAGTATGGGCACAATTGTTGAAAATCCAAACTTGTTTACTCTCTCTTACTAGTTATTTTGAGAAAACTGAAATATTCTGAACCTCTCTCTTGAACTTTGCTCCTCGGATCCTTTTATAGAATAAGGACCTGAGTTTTACAAGTGCTGAATGATTCAGCCATGTGACTAAAGTAGGTGACTGTATCTGCTTTCGGTGTAAAAAGCAAAAATGATTGCTAACTGTTTCCACTTTTGGTGCAAAATGGGACCAAAAGTAGAAATGATTACTTCTTTTGACTGTGACTATTTCTACTTTCGGTGCAGATGGGACCAAAAATAGAAATGATTCATCGTTTGACTAGAATTCAATCATGTTGTCGAGATTCTGTAATTCTTCACATGTGAGATTATCCCAATAATCTTGTCCATTGTCATCACTGTTGACTTCTGGGATAGATTCTGGGTCTTCACTGTCTTCAAGTAGGTGACTTTGTTGACTCTGGTATTCTTTGACTAGATTTTGAAACTTGGTGTAAAAAATGAATGGTACTTCTTGAATAGGCTCTGTGGACCTGATTTTTTGAATAGGGTCTTCACAAACTAAATGATGCAGACCATCAATGAATGAATTGATATGCAAGCCATCAATAAATTGATTATCAATTTCAAGCATCTGTGCAATTGACTTGACTCTGTGGTGTCTGATTTGTGCTCTGGGTGGTTTGGAACACGGTCAGGGGCATTCATCTTCAATAAGTTCAATAGGTGCATGCACCCTGCTGAATGGCCAATTGGCAGAGAGATTCATGACATGCTTGGCTAGTATCACATTCCCTGTGTTTGTCCATTCTGGCATTTTACTAGTGATCAAAATTTGGCATTTTAATGCTCCATATTTAGCATAGAGATTTTTGACACAAACTGCTAATTTTCGGGTGACTCGGTCAGTTTGGTCAGGAGCAGTAAATATTAACTGTCTAAGAAACCCATAATCTAGTAGGGTCATTGGGGTGACTTGGACGATTTGGTCTTTGTATGGAAGAACAATGTCCTGGAAGTACTGCATATTGATACAGGCTTGGGGATACTAAAGACTAAATCGCAAGGGCAACTATATCTTTCTAATGGTATTTCTTGGCATAATGGGTTAGTTTTGGGGCAAGTGTTTGTGTCTTGATAGTGGGTTTCCCAAGTGATTGATAAACCTGGGGCTGGTTGACTGGCTAGTTTAGTAAGGGTTTCAAATAGGAATTCTTGAAAATGGTGACCATCTTGCCTGGCTAAATGTTGAATATGGTTTACTATTTCAATTGGTAGCGATAATGATTGTGGTAAAGCTAGGGCTTTGGATGCCATTTTTTTGGAATGGTGCCATTACACACACGCTTTCACCATCATCCAGTGGGGATGACTGCACATTTACACCTTTACCATCATCCAGTGGGGATGACTGTTTTTTACCATTTGCAGAACTCAATCGTTCAGTTGTTTCTTGATAGTATTTAGTAGGCACTAAACTTTCTTGAATACAATTTAGATCTGCTCCTGTATCGATGAGAGCAGTGACTTGTATTTTATAATCTTTTATTATTAATTTAACACGAGCATGCCATTTTTGTATGTTTATTTGGTTGATTATATTTAATCTGTTATTGTCTTGATCACTATTGGAGTGATCAATTTCTCTTTCTTGACCAGGGTTTTGGTCTTGATTATCTTCTCCTAAAGATTCTTCAGAAGATGAACTGTCTTTTTTCTTTCTAAAAAATTTATTAGTTAATGTTGGAAGTTGGTTTTTATTTCTCATAATATCCTGTTTAATAAGATTTATTTCATGCTGTAGATCATGTAAAGTAAGTTTTTTATTAGTCTTGTTAAACCGTTCCATAGTAGCATTAAGGCTTACTATTGGTTTGTTGTATTGGGGTTGTTTCCCTTGTTGTACCAAGAGTTGTTTGAGTTTTTTAATATATTGTTGTTTTAACTCTGAATCATCTATTCTACTGATTAGATCAATTAGCAGTTCTTCTTCTGGTAATTCTTTGGTAAGTACATTTATTTTCTTACAACAATTATCAGTACAACCAATTTTAATTTGATCGTCACTTGGACTATCACTAAGAGAATGGTAATCTGAGGATGTAATAATATCTCCTTCATCCGAATTACTTAGATTTGCAATTCTAAAGATTTCCAAAATTTGTTGTTTATCAGTATCAGTTATATTAAGTTGACTAATTTTTGCTTGAACTTTACATTCGGTTTTGTAATGTCCTTTTTTACCACAGTTGTAACATGTAATGTTACTTTTGTCATCATTCATCTTTTTATTCTTTTGACTTTTGGGTCTTTCGTAATATGTTTCTTTGGATGATTTGGGTTTACTATTCTTAAAGTGCCTGTGACTCTTATTATTGGTAGTAGGCTTTGTATGGTGTTTGGGTTTCCTTCGTGATGGTGCTATAGGTGGTAGACCATATTGTTCACAAAAGTTCCCTAACTCATACTTGGCTTTATTTTTGTCCTTTTGAGCTTGTTTACTAATTTTCATATCAATGCACATTCTTAGACCTTCCTTTTGAGCTTATTTTTGTCCTTTTGAGCTTATATATATATATATATATATATATATATATATATATATATATATATATATATATATATATATAAACTGGGGAGGGGGGACCGGGGGGGGGGGGGGGGGGGGGGGGTGAGAGAGGTATAGAAAAAGACCATATAACTTATATTCAATTGAATCCTTTCTGTCCAAATGAAATGCACTTCGGACAATTAAGCATATACAAATTATGTGGAATTTGTATTGTTTATCGTATATTGTAGGTATATGCCAAATGTTGTCCAACAGTCTTTTTTTAGTTCATATAGCAAAAAATGCCTAGCTTTTATATTGAACCATTTGGTCCATCTCCGCTCACATGTTATGATGTGCTTGTTTCCTACCTTACAAATGGAGTTTTTTGGATGCCATTTCTCAATTTGAGACACATTTGCCGCTGAATTGAACTACCACTGGTTTTGAGGATGGGGGTAAATTCATCTTTCCAGCATAGGTAAAAACGTAGACAATTTTAAGCCACGTCGCTTCCTCTTCTTTCCTTCGTCTGGTTCAGAGGAAAACTGAGAGAGAGAGAGAGAGAGTGTGTGTGTTTTGGGGCGAGTTTTAGGAGGGTTCTTTCGTTCCACTGTGCTGCCGCTTGCCGTCGAGAGGTAACCATTGCAACTTTTGTTATTTTCTTTTTTGACTTTTTCTTGTACTCTATGTTTATGCATTTTTTCAATTCTATTAAATGACAGGTTATGGATAATTCGGTATCCTTACCTTCAGGCTTCGTCAGGTCAATCTCCCTCTCTCTAAATCATCTTAGCGAATGGGCTGAAAAGATTTGATGGGTTTGGCCATTACACTTGACTCCTAATTCGAATTCATTCTTCTACAATCTTTGCTAACAAATTGATGACCTGCATCAGCTCTTCATTGACGGGCTTTCGTGCAGAAATGAGTATCATATTTGATTTTATATATATATATATGTAAGGAGAGAGAGAGAGGGAGAGAGAGAGAGAGAGAGAGAGAGAGAGAGAGAGAGAGAGAGAGACCATATAACTGATATTCAATTGAATACTTTCTGCCCAAATGAAATACACATCAGATATTTAGGCATATACAAATTATGTGGCGTTCGTACTATTTAACGTATACTGTAGGTATACGCCAAACGTTGACCAATAGTCTTTTTTAAGTTTATGTAGAAATAAATGGCTCGCTTTTATATTGAACCAACTGGACCGTCTTAGGTCACATGTTAAGGATGTGTTTGTTTCCTACTCTTAAATAAGGAGGTTTTCGGAAGCCAATTTTCAATTTGAGACACATTTTGCCCCTGAATTGAACGGCCACTAGTTTAGAGGATGAGGGTAATTTCATCTTTTCAGCCTTGGCAAAAAACGTAAACAATATTAAGCCACATCTCCTTCTCTCGTGTCCTTCTGTTGGTTCAGAGGAAAGCAGAGAGAGAGAGAGAGAGAGAGAGAGAGAGAGAGAGAGAGAGTGTGTGTGTGTGTGTGTGTATTTTTTTTGACGAGTTTTGGAGGTTCCTTTCGTTCCTCTGTGCTGCCGTTTGCAGTTGAGAGATAACCACTGCAACTTTTGTTATTTTCTTTTTTGACTTTTTCCTTGTGCTCCATGCTTATGCATGTTGTCAATTTTTTAAATGACAGATTATGGATAAATTGGTATCCCTACCTTCAAGCTTCCTCAGGTTATTCTCCCTCTCTCTAAATCGTCTAAGCGAACGGGTTGAAAAGATTGGTTGGGTTTGGTCATTGCACTTGAAACCTAATTAGAACTCAATTCTTTTCCGATTCTGCTTGCAAATTAATAAACTCCATCAGCTCTTCCTTAAGGGCCGTTCGTGCAGAAATGAGCATCGTATTAGATTTTATGTTTATATGTATATTTAAAGAGAGAGAGAGAGAGAGAGAGAGAGAGAGAGAGAGAGAGAGAGAGAGAGAGAGAGAGAGAGAGAGAGAGAGCATATAACTAATATTCAGTTGAATCCTTTCTGCCCAAATGAAATGCACATAACATATTTAGGCATATACAAATCATGTGGAAACATATTTTCGTCTGAATTGAACTAGCACTGGTTTTTAGGATAAGGGTGATTTCATGTTTCCAGCCAAGGCGGAAACGTAAAAAAATATTAAACCACGCCTCTTCCTCTCCTTTTCTTCGTCTGGTTCAGAGGAAAACAGAGAGAGAGAGAGAGAGAGAGAGAGAGAGAGAGAGTGTGTGTGTGTGTGTGTGTGTGTGTTTTGGGGCAAGTTTTAGGGTTCCTTTCGTTCCTCTGTGCTGTCGCTTGCAGTCGAGAGGTAACTATTGCAACTTTTGTTATATTTTTTTTGACGTTTTCCTTGTGCTCTGGGCTTATGCCTTTTGTCAATTCTGTTAAATGACATATTATGGATAATTCAGTATCACTACGTTCAGGCTTCCTCAGGTCATTCTCCCTCTCTCTAAATTCTCTTAGCGAATGGGCTGA
The DNA here is from genome assembly GCA_019656295.1 of Rhododendron mucronatum var. ripense. NCBI lineage: Eukaryota > Viridiplantae > Streptophyta > Magnoliopsida > Ericales > Ericaceae > Rhododendron > Rhododendron mucronatum. Next base: position 6,614,465 of record BPLT01000003.1, on the reverse strand, counting down.
AAAGTTTGGCTGGGTTTGGCAATTGCACTTGACACGTAATTAGAACTCAATTCTTTTCCAATCCTGCTTACAAATTAATGAACTGCATCAAGTCTTCCTTTAGGACTGTTTCGTGCAAAAATTAGCATTGTATTAGATTTATATATATATATATATATATATATTTAGAGAGAGAGAGAGAGACCATATAATTGATATTCAATTGAATCCTTTTCTGCCCAAATGAAATACACATAAGATATTTAGGCATATAAAAATCATGCGGAGTTCGTACTATTTATACTGTAAGTATATGCCTAATGTTGTCCAATAGTCTTTTTCAGTTTATATAGAAAAAAAATGCCTCGCTTTTATATTGAACCATCTGGATCATCTCTGCTCATGTGTTAGGATGTGTTTCTTTCCTACCCTTAAATAAGGAGTTTTTCAAATGCCAGTTTTCAATGTGTGACACATTTGCGCCTGAATTGAACTGCCATTGGTTTTGAGGATGACGGTAATTTGATATTTTCAGCCTAGGCAAAAAATGTAAACAACATTAAGCCACGTCTCCTCCTCTCCTTTCCTTTGTCAAGTTCAGAGGAAAACAAAGAGAAAGAGAGGGAGAGGGAAAGGGAGAGGGAGAGAGAAAGAGAAAGAGAAAGAGAAAGAGAGAGAGGTAGAGAGAGTGTGTGTGTTTTGGGGGTTCCTTTTATTCCTCTGTGCTGCCACTTGCCGTTGAGAGGTAACCTTTGCAACTTTTGTTATTTTCTTTTTTGACTTTTTCCTTGCGCTCTGAGATTATGCATTTTTTCAATTCTGTTAAATGCAAGGTTATGGATAATTCGGTATCCCTACCTTCAGGTTTCCTCATGTCAATCTCCCTCTTTCTAAATCATCTTAGCGAACGGGCTGAAAAGATTGGATGGGTTTGGCCATTGCACTTGACACCTAATTAGAACTCATTCTTTTGCAATCCTGCTTACAAAAAGATGAACTCCATCAGGTCTTCCTTGACGGCCGTTAGAGCAAAAATTAGCGTCGTATTAGATTTTATATGTATACATACATATATATATATATTATATATATAGATATAGATAGAGAAGAGAGAGAGAGAGAGAGAGAGAGAGAGAGAGAGAGAGAGAGAGAGAGAGAGAGAGAGCGAGAGAGAGACCATATAACTGATATTCAATTGAATCCTTTCTGCCCAAATGAAATGAACAGAAGATATTTAGGCATATACAAATCATGCGGATTTCGTACTATTTAACGTATATTGTAGGTATATGCCAAATGTTATCCCTTCAGTCTTCTTTCAGTTTATATGGAAAAAAATGCCTCGCTTTTTTATGGAACCATCTGGACCATCTCCGCTCACATGTTAGGATGTGTTTGTTTCCTACCCTTAAACAAGGAGTTTTTCGGATGTCATTTTTCAATTTGAGACACATTTGCCTCTGAATTGAACTGCCATTAGTTTTGAGGATGAGGGTAATTTCATTTTTCTAGCCTAGGCAATAAAAGTAAACAATATTAAGCCACGTCTCCTCCTCTCCTTTCCATCGTCTGGTTGAGAGGAAAACAGTGAGAGAGCGAGAGAGAAAGAGAGAGAGAGAGAGAGAGAGAGAGGTTTGCGTCGAGTTTTGGGGTTCCTTTCGTTCCTCTGTGCTGCCGCTAGCCGTCGAGAGGTAACCATTGCAACTTTTGTTTTTTTTCTTTTTTGACTTTTTCCTTGTGCTATGAGCTTATGTATTTTTTCAATTATGTTAAATGACAGGTTATGGATAATTTGGTATCCCTACCTTCAGCCTTCCTCAGATGAATCTCCCTCTCTCTAAATCATCTTAGCGAATAGGCTGAAAAGATTGGATGGGTTTGGCCATTGCACTCGACACCTAATTAGAACTCACTCTTCTGCAATCCTACTTTCAAAAAGATGAACTGCATTAGGTTTTCCTTGAGGGTCGTTCGTACGGAAATGAGCGTCGTATTAGAGAGAGAGAGAGAGAGAGAGAGAGAGAGAGAGAGAGTGTGTGTGTGTGTGTGTGTATAAACTGATATTCAATTGAATCCTTTTTTCCCAAATGAAATACACATCAGATATTTTGGCAAATGCAAATTATGTGGTGTTCGTACTGTTTAACGTACATTGTAGGTATATGCCAAATGTTGTCCATTAGCCTTTTTTTAGTTTATATAGAAAAAAATGCCTCGCTTTTATATTGAATCATCTAGACCATCTTCGCTCACATGTTAGGATGTGTTTGTTTCCTACCCTTAATACGGAGTTTTTCGCACCCCATTTTTTAATATGAGGCACGTTAGCCCCTGAATTGAACTGCCACTGGTTTACTGGATGGGGGTAATTTCATCTTTCCTGCCTAGGCAAAAAACGTAAACAATATTAAGCCACGTCACCTCCTCTCCTTTCCTTCGTCTGGTACAGAGGAAAACAGAGAGAGAGAGAGAGAGAGAGAGAGAGAGAGAGAGAGAGTGTGTTTTGGGGCGAGTATTAGGGGTTCTTTTCGTTCCCCTATTTGCCGCTTGCCAACGAGAGGTAACTATTGCAACTTTTGTTATTTTCTTTTTTGACTTTTTTCTTGTGCTCTGTGCTTATGCATTTTTTCAATTCTGTTCAATGATAGATTTTGGATAATTTGGAATCCCAATGTTCATGCTTCCTTAGGTCAATCTCCCTCTCTCTAAATTATCTTAGCGAATGGGCTGAATAGATTGGATGGGTTTGGGTATTGCACTTGACTCCTAATTAAAACTCATTCTTTTTCAATCCTATTTACAAATTGATGAAATGCATCAACTCTTCCTTGAGGGCCGTTGGTGCAGAAATGAGCATCATATTAGATTGTATATATATATATATATATTTTTATATGCAGAGAGAGAGAGAGAGAGAGAGAGAGAGACCATATAACTGATATTCAATTGAATACTCTCTTCCCAAATGAAATACACATAAGATATTTAGGCATATACAAATTATGTGGAGTTCGTACGATTTAACTTATACTGTAGGTATATGCCAAATGTTGTCCAATTGTCTTTTTTCAGTTTTTGTAGAAAGAAATGCCTCGCTTTTGTATTGAACCATCTGGACCATCTCCGCTCACATGTTAGGATGTGTTTGTTTCCTACCCTAAAATAAGGAGTTTCTCGAATGCTATTTTTAAATTTCTAACATATTTGCCCCTGAGTTGAACTGCCACTGGTTTTGAGGATAAGGGTAATTTCATCTTTCTAGCCTTGAAAAAAAATGTAAAGAATATTAAGCCACATCTCCTCCTCTCCTTTCCTTCGTCTGGCTCAGAGGAAAAACAGAGAGAGAGAGAGAGAGAGAGAGAGAGAGAGAGAGAGAGAGAGAGAGAGGGTGTTTTGGGCAAGTTTTAGGGAATCCTTTCGTTCCTTCGTGCTGCCACTTTCAGTCGAGAGGTAACCATTTCGACTTTTGTTTTTTTTTTTTTTTTACTTTTTTCTTGTGCGCTGTGCTTATGCATTTTTCCAATTCTGTTAAATCGCAGGTTATGGATAATTCGGTATCCCTACCTTTAGGCTTCCTTTGGTCAATCTCCCTCTCTCTTAATCATTTTAGCGAATGGGCTGAAAAGATTGTATGGGTTTGGCCATTGCACTTGACACCTAATTAGAACTCAATCTTCTGCAATCCTGCTTACAAATTGATGCACTGCATCAGGTCTTCCTTGTGGTTCGTTTGTGCGTAAATGAGCATCGTATAAGATTATATATATATAAGTGCCCTTCTTAAAAGGACTACCTTATTTTAATAAAATTCGGACCTCTCTTTTCCTATCGAATTTCGATGATCCGAGCCGCTCAATGTGTTCAGAATGTGATTTTAAGGGTACCCGCGAGAAATCAGCAAATAAAAAGACCAGGAAAGGCTTCATCCGAGCCGTTTTTATTTTTTATTTTTATCTAACGGTTCAAATAAAAACTGCTCAAATCAAGCTCTTCCAAGTCATTTTTTTTGCCGATTTCGCGCGAGTACCCTTAAAATCACGTTCTGAACACATTGAGCGGCTCGGATCATCGAAATCCAATCGGAAAAGGTGAGAAATGGGAGGTCCCGCATATAAGGTCTTCATTTTAAGGTCTTTACCTGAAGATTTCTGTATATATATATATATACACATTGAGAGAGACAGAGAGAGAGAGAGAGAGAGAGAGAGAGAGAGAGCGCGCGTATAACCATTATTCAATTGAATCCTTTCTGCTCAAATGAAATACACATCAGATATTTAGGTATATACAAATCATGTGAAGTTCGTACTATTTAACGTATACTGTAGGTATATGCCAAATGTTTTCCATTAGTCTTTTTTCAGTTTACACAGAAAAATATTCTTTGCTTTATATTGAACCACCTGGACCATCTCCGCTCACATGTTTGGATGTGTTTTTTTCCTACCCTTAAATAAGGAGTTTTTCGGATGCCATTTTTCAATTTGAGACACATTTGTCCCTGAATTGAACTTCCACTAGTTTTGAGGATGAGAGTAATTTTTCTTTCCAGCCTAGGCAAAAAACGTAAACAATAGTAAGCCACGTCTCCTCCTCTCCTTTCCTTCGTCTGGTTCAGAGGAAAACAGAGAGAGAGAGAGAGACCATATAACTGATTCTCAATTCATTACTTTTTGCCCAAATGAAATACATGTCATATATTTAGGCATATACAAATTATGTGGAGTTCGTACCATTTAACGAATACTGTAGGTATATGCCAAATGTTGTCCAATAGTCTTTTTCCAGTTTATGTATAAGAAAATGCCTCGCGTTTTTATTGAACCATCTGGACCATCTCCGCTCACTTGTTAGGATGTTTTTGTGTCCAACCCTAAAATAAGGAGTTTTTCGGATGCTATTTTTCAATTTTTGATATATTTGCCCCTGAATTGAACTGCCACTAGTTTTGAGGATGAAGGTAATTTCATCTTTCCAGCCTTGGCAAAAAACGTTAACAATATTGAGCCACGTCTCCTCCTTTCCTTTCCTTCGTCTGGTTTTCGTATTATTTAACGTATACTGTAGGTATATGCCAAATGTTTTCCATTAGTCTTTTTTCTGTTTGCATAGAAAAATATTCTTCGCTTTATATTGAACCATCTGGACCATCTCCGCTCACATGTTTGGATGCGTTTTTTTCCTACCCTTAAATAAGGAGTTTTTCGGATGAAAATTTTCAATTTGAGACACATTTGCCCCTGAATTGAACTGCCACTAGTTTTGAGGATGAGGGTAGTTTTATCTTTCCAGCCTAGGCAAAAAACGTAAACAATATGAAGCCCGTCTCCTCCTCTCCTTTCCTTCGTCTGGTTCAGAGGAAAACAGAGAGAGAGAGAGACCATACGACTGATTCTCATTTCAATACTTTTTAGCAAAATGAAATACACGTCATATATTTAGGCATATACAAATTATGTGGAGTTCGTACCATTTAACGTATACTGTAGGTATATGCCAAATGTTGTCCAATAGTCTTTTTCCAGAATATGTAGAAAAAAAACGCCTTCCTTTTTTATTGAACCATCTGGACCATCTCCGCTCACTTGTTAGGTTGTTTTTGTGTCCAACCCCGAAATAAGGAGTTTTTCGGATGCTATTTTTCAATTTGTGATATTGTTAAACTTGTCCCACATCGCTCATCTAAGTCACCCAAGCTTGGTTAATAAATTATAGAGGTTACTCCACCTATTGCCAATTGGTTTTGGTTGGAACCCTCCAAGAAATCTAACATGGTATCAGAGCTAGGTCTTGGGTGGCCTCACCTCGCGTGGGAAATTCTCTGTCATCTCTGTAGCCCGAGTCAGTCAGTCAGTCAGCTCCTGATCTGTTTCCTTCACGTGCATTCAGATTGCACATGAGAAGGAGTGTTAGACTTGTCCCACATCGCTCATCTAAGTCACCCAAGCTTGGTTAATAAATTATAGAGGTTACTCCACGGCTCCACCTATTGCCAATTGGTTTTCGGTTGGAACCCTCCAAGAAATCTAACAATATATGCCCCTGAATTGAACTACCAATAGTTTTGAGGATGAAGGTAATTTCATCTTTCCAGCCTTGGCAAAAAACGTAAACAATATTGAGCCACGTCTCCTCTTCTCCTTTCCTTCGTCTGGTTTAGAGGAAAACAGAGATAGAGAGAGAGAGAGAGAGAGAGAGTGTGTGTGTGTGTGTGTGTATGTGTGTGTGTGTGTGTTTTGGGGCAAGTTTTAGGGGTTCCTTTCGTTCCTCTGTGCTGCCACTTGCAATCGAGAGGTAAACATTGCAACTTTTGTTATTTTCTTTATTGACTTTTTTCTTGTGCTCTGTGCTTATGCATTTTTTCAATTCTGTTAAATGCAAGGTTATGGATACTTCGGTATCCCTACCTTCAGGTTTCCTCTGGTCACTCTCTAAATCATCTTAGCGAATGGGCTTAAAAGATTTTATGGGTTTGGCCATTGCCCTTGACACCTAATTAGAAATCATTCTTTTGCATTCTTGCTTACAGATTGATGCACTGCATCAGGTCTTCCTTGAGGGCCGTTCGTGCAGAAATGAGCATCGTTTTAGATTATGTTTTATATATATATATATATATATATATATATGAGAGAGAGAGAGAGAGAGAGAGAGAGAGAGAGAGAGAGAGAGAGAGAGAGAGAGAGAGAGAGAGAAAGACCATATAACTGATATTCAGCTTAATTGTTTCTGCCCAAATGAAATACACATCAGATATTTAGGCATATACAAATTATGTGGAGTTTGTACTATTTAATGTATACTGTAGGTATATGCCAAATGTTGTCCATTAGTCTTTTTTCAGTTTATATAGAAAAATATGCCTTGCTTTTATGTTGAACCGTCTGGACCATCTCCGTTCACATGTTTGGATGTGTTTGTTTTCTACCCTTACATAAGGAGTTTTTCGGATGCCATTTTTCAATTTGAGACACATTTTCCCCTGAATGGAACTGCCACTAGTTTTGTGGATGTGGGTAATTTATCTTTCCAGGCTAGGCAAAAAGCGTAAACAATATTAAGCCACGTCTCCTCCTCTCCTTTCCTTCGTCTAGTTCAGATGAAAACATAGTGAATGAGAGAGAGAGTGTGTGTGTGTGTGTGTTTTGGGGTGCGTTTTGGGGGTTCCTTATGTTCCTCTGTCTTGCCGCTTGCCGTCGAGAAGTAACCATTGCAACTTTTGTTATTTTCTTTTTTGACTTTTTCCTTGTGCTCTAAGCTTATGCATTTTTTCAATTCTGTTAAATGCTCGGTTATGGATAATTCGGTATCCCTACGTTCAGGTTTCCACAGGTCAATCTCCCTCTCTTTAAATCATCTTAGCAAGTGGGCTGTAAAGATTGGATGGGTTTTGGCCATTGCACTTGACACCTAATTAGAACTCATTCTTCTGCAATCCTGCTTACAAATTGATGAACTGCAACAGCTCTTCCTTAAGGGCCGTTCGTGCAGAAATGAGCATCGTATTAGATACGGGGCTATTCCGGGGATACCAAAAAAAAACACCTAAAAAATACCTCATAATTCCCGACCAAATTTTGATGATCCGAGCCGCTCAATGTGATCATAACGTGATTTTAAGGGTATCTGCGAGAAATCAGCAAAAAAAAATAACCGGAAAGGGCTTGATCCGAACAGTTTTGAACAGTTTTTTATTGAACGATTGAAATAAAAACTGCTCAAATCAAGCCTTTTTGGGTCATTTTTTTTGCTAATTTCTCGCTGGCATCCTTAAAATCACATTTTGCATGCATTGAACGATTCGGATCATAAAAACTTGATCGGAAACTATGAGATTGAGATTTGGGCTGTTTTTTTAGGTGTCCCTTGAACCGCCCCGATATATATGTGTGTATATATATATATATATATATATATAGAGAGAGAGAGAGAGAGAGAGAGAGAGAGAGACCATATAACTAATATTCAATTGCATCCTTTCTGTCCAAATGAAATAAACATAAGATATTTAGGTATATACAAATCCTGTGGAGTTCGTACTATTTAACGTATACTATTGGTATACGCCATTTGTTGTCCATTAGTCTTTTTTCAGTTTATATAGAAAAAAATGCCTCGCTTTTATATTGAACCATCTGGACCATCTCCGCTTACATTTTAGGATGTGTTTGTTTCCTACCATTAAATAAGGAGTTTTTTGGATGCCATTTTTCAATTTGAGACACATTTGCCCCTTGATTGAACTGCCACTGGTTTTGAGGATGTGGGTAATTTCATCTTTTCAGCCTAGGCAAAAAAACATAAACAATATTAAGCCACATCTCCTCCTCTCCTTTCCTTCGTTTGGTTCAGAGGAAACCACAGAGAGAGAGAGAGATCGAAGCCGGGGGGGTGGGGGATGTTGGGAGGGCGGGAGTTTTGGGGGTTCTTTTTGTTCCTCTGTGCTGCCGCTTGCCGTCGTGAGGTAACCATTGGAACTTTTGTTCTTTTCTTTTTTGAATTTTTCCTTGTGCTCCGTGCTTATGCATTTTTTCAATTCTGTTAAATGACAAGTTATGGATAATTCGGTATCCCTAATTGGGCGATTATGAAACAATTACATTGTTATTGCAGGTAGTGCCTTGGCGAGGTAACCTTTGTTGCAGTCATGAGTACCCTCGTGCTTTTTCTAATACTTTTCTGAGCCCACTTGAGGGTCATATGGAGAACTAAACAGGTGGGTATGATGTGTTATAAGCTGAGCCAAATTTGGCAAAAGTAGTAGTTTGGCTGTGATGATTTTTTATCTGAGCCTAAGGACAGGTTGCTTTGACATATATTTGTGGATATGATTTGTTTCTTATTTAAATATGTGATGGTGTCCTGCCAAATCTGTTACTAATGGATTTGGAAAGTAATTGTTTAGGTCTAATGCACCTGCAATTTCCAGTTTTCAGCTGCAAGGGGTTGTGTGTGTGTGTGACCTGCTGGTGCAGGTTTGCGACTAAAATGCAGGTGTTGGTGTGGGTTGGTTGAAATGCAGGTTTTTTAAGTGTGGTGCATGTGTGTGAGTTGTGTGCAGGTTTTTGTGTGACCTGCTTGTGCAGGTTTGTGAGTGAAATGCAAGTGTTAATGAAATTTGTGCCTTGGCAGGCGTGTGTGGGCTGAGAAATCAGCCTTGTATCCTCGTACTTGGATGCATTTCCATATTGTGGCATACGTTGTTGGCTATGAGCTAGATGGCTATGATGTGAATTTCCTATATTGTTGGCTATGATGTGAATTTCATATATTGCTATGATGTTTAAAAATCTGAGCCAAAAGGCATATAATGCAGTTTAAGTGCAATTTGAATGCAGTTGTTAGTAGAGTTTGAATGTCATATATTGTTGGCTATGATGTTTAAAAATCTGAGCCAAAAGGCATATAGTGCAGTTTAAGTGCAATTTGAATGCAATTTTTAGTAGAGTTTGAATGCAGTTTTAGTGCACATCTATGATTCTGTAGCTGTTGCTGTGTGTGTGGGTGTGCGTGTGTCCAAACTGTAGTTATAGTGCAGATTGGAGGTTGTTTTGGTGCACTTTTTTGCGTAATTTTACTGCAGTTTATGTGGCAATGATGATTGTCTGAGCCCACAAATGGGCTACTTCCAGTTTTCAGCTGTGTAGTTGTATGAATGTTGCTTTGGCAGGTTATGAATGACTATATTTATTCATGATAGGGCAATGATGATTGTCTGAGCCCACAAATGGGCTACTTGCAGTTTTCAGCTGTATTTCTGTGTGCTATGTGCTGGACAGAGCTATTGTTGCCTTGTATTATGTGTTGCTGCTGCTGGTGTCCAAACTGAGTCTAGGATAAGGTCCTCGTGATTGTGTTTTTCAGCCTTATGCATGTCCGGATTTTCTATTTTCAGTTGTGTGCTATGTCTTGCTGCTGTTGGTGTCCAACCTGTGTCCAATCTGAGTCCAACCTGTGTCAATACATGTGCCCATCCTCTACTATGTCGAAGTTGTGTTCAAACTGTCGTTATGCTCTGTCCAAACTGTGTCAACGCTGGGTCCAAACTGTGAGCAAGCTGTGTGTGTGTTCCAGCAGGTGTGTTTGTGGTTACAGCATCCACTCAAGCCCTTTTCCAGATTTATTTGGCTATGATGATAAATTTTTACAAGACACCTTGAGGACTTAGGCGAGGCTACATTAGAAGGTCAAATTGGCAACTAATATTGCGGCCTACTATTCCTTCAAAAAGTGGTCTATATAACTTGCAAATTATTTGAGCCAGATGTTAACAAAGAGCAGATGAAGAGCTTGCAGGAGAGGAAGGAGCAGTTTAACTTCAAATATATATATATATATTCCAGACAATTATTTATATCTAAAATAGGATCAATTTTATCTGTTTATATTATTTGGATTTCTTGTTAGGAGGTGGAAGTTTTTATGGATACTACTAAAGCAAGCTAGAGTATCTTCAACCCAAGACAACTGCATGTGCTTTTGAACCATCTATCCACTTGACTAGTTTTGGTCCAGTTCTTCTAATCTTGCTTTACTTGACATATTTGGCTTCCCTGGCTTTTGAACCATATTCATTGCTGTGCATATTCTTCTGAAACTCTTTTGAAGCCTAAGACTTAGCAATGGCTTACTTATATTATCCTGTAAAATTATGGTAATCGCTAGGTCTGCTTGTAGACTTATGCTCGAAACTGTTTGCACAATTTCTGTAAATATAGTTATTATCTTAGTATATGCTTGCCAATGCTTGCACACAACACTTAGCCACATCACTTATCACTTGCACAATGTACAAAAGATCCTTCAAAAAAACTTTTCTGGATGATTACTAATAGACTGCCCGGAAAACATTTACAGATGCTTTTGCTCTGACCATATACAAATTCCATATATAACATGTCCTCTTCAACGGGCATGACACTTGTGCCTTGCACGAGGCAGCACCTAGCGTGTTTGATAAAGACGTGTTCGTGATTTTTTTGTTTTGCTTTGTTTGGTTAGCCGTGTATCCCAATTTGTCTTACATTTTAGAGAAATAACGAATCCTCATGTCCGTGTTGTATTGTATCCATGTCGTATGTCCATATTGGTACTTCTTAGATTGAAACAAGTAGTGGAAAGCCTCTCTATACAAGTAGTGGAAATCCTCTATCGTAGAGCCATTGCTTAAAAAGTAACTGCTATTAGTTTGTAGTACCAGTGTCCACAATTTTGGAGACTAGGGCTTGTTTTTATCATTTTATTTTGGAGATATCTACATTGAGAAAAGTAATATTTATTCTGAGCCTGCTAATTGTCACACTACATGCAGCTTTTAAAGTTCACGTTCGAGATAGTTCTCCAAAAGTGTATGTTGTGTTTGGATGGGTTTTTGAGAATTTTGGGGTTGATTTTTTTGGTAAGTGGAGAGAGAAATTAGGGTAATAATTGGCGATAAGGGTAATGAGTGGAGAGAGAAATGAGAGTAATAATTAAAAGTAGGAGTAATGAGTGTTTTTTTAAGTTTGAAAGTTTTTTCCAAAAAGCAAACCAAACAATGCAGTACTCTCTAAAGTTAAATCATTGTGATAAGGGATGAAGTTTAGGTCCCTCCATGCTAAAGAGTCGCCTAGTCTTGATCTTTTTATGAACTGGAGTCACCTTGTCAAGATCATGAAGTCCAGTAATGAGCCTTGTGCTTATTCAACTTTCTTTTTTTTTCTTTTTTCTCTTTTGTTGTTTAACGGCTTTCCTTTTCACTCATTTTTATTATTTGCAGATCTAATCCACAGTGGAATAACCAAAAGTCAATAATCAAAAGTTGCCACATCAGCTTTTGGTTATGCATTTAAGGGGTTGCTAAACTTAGCAATGTAGAGGTCCACAATGGTATAATCAAATTTGAATAACTAAAACTTGCCACATCACATTTTCAATTTATAAATATCTAAAAATTGTGAACATTTAAAACAATGTTTTAAAAATAGGTTTCAAACTAAAAAAAATAGGTTATTAGAAAAAGAGAAAATAGTTTTTTGAAAACTTTGATTTAAAAAAAAAGTTTTCGGGAAAAAGTTAAAAAAGAACAGTTTTTGAAAAAAAACTGTTTTTGCAAAAAATACAAAACTTGATTGAAGAAATAGTTTTCGCAAAAAAAAAAAAAGTTTTGAAAAAAAAAAGTTTTTGCAAAAAAAATAAAAACATTTTTTAAAAGTATTTTTCTTAGAAATATGTTGAAAATGGAAGAGAGAGAATGTTTTTGTGTAATGATGGTGTAGTTGGTTGAAGAAATATGGGAACAACTAAATTTGATTTTTGGCAAAAAGTTGCTAATTTTGATTATCCAATGGCCAAAATTTGATGAGTTGCTAAGAGGTTGCTAAATCTGATTATTCCACTGTGAGCTCTTTTTTGAGCTTATATTGCTAATGTTACCAACATTTTAGTTTTGATTATACCACTGTGGATGCTCTAATGCAAATGATTTCGAGCAGATATAGTCTTCAGTTATGCATAAAGTCATCTATATTTCTTTTTTCTATGGAAAAGAAGAAGTGTATCACTTCATGGGAAGTATGAAGCCATTGATGATAAATATATATAACAGAAATCTAATCTAATGTGAATCATACATGAATCTGCACTATACATGGGGGATTTAAGCCAACGTGTAGTGTACCTCCATTCTACGTTCCAACATCACTTTCCATAATCCTCTCTCTCTCTCTCTTGATTCTGCATTCCTCTTGTTTTTTCCTCAATCGATCGATGTTGAATTTGGCCTTACTTTTGTTTATTTGTTTGTTTGATTGAAACACGTACAATTGCAGATGATTGTTCCCGTATTTTGAAAAGTATGGAAAAGTGGTGGACATCTTCATTCCCAGAGATCGAAGGTTTTTTCCTAAATACCTCTCTCATTGCTATTTCCTCTTTCTCAAACAGCCCTTTGGATTAATTTAGGGATTTGCTAATTTGTTGTTTCTCACAGAAAAAAATGATGAGATTTAGTGGCAAATCATAACCCTTTCTTTTATGGTGAACTCACAGATTAATCCAACCCTTTCTTTTACAGCGAAATCACAGATTAATCCAAAGGGCCTGTCAAGGCTTTGTAATCTGGAATATGTTGTGTTTGATAAAGATGTGTTTGTGCTTTTTGTTTGGTTAGCCGTGTACTCCGATCGTTGGGGGTGAACAAGCGGCTTTCCCCACTCTTTTGGCTTTCTGTAGGAATGGTCCGATTTTTGAGTGGACAAATATGCTTAAGAGAATAGATGTGCCGGAGAGGTTGTAATAGCCATGGAAAGGATGGAAGGAGTGATCTAGAAGGGTGAAGAAGAAGAGCAGGGGTGAACAGAGAGGGTAGGCAGTGGAGATCCAAACCCAAGAGATCCCTAGGAGGAAAGACAATAGAGCCCCTGAAAGAGGATAAGACCTCCTTTGAAATCAGTGCTCACCAACTTTCTCTCTCTAGGAACTGTTCACAAGGTGCTCTGTTGTTGGTTTACTGAAGAAACGTTCATATTTATAGCCCACACGAGCTAATGCTCGGACGCCAAGTGGCGCGCTGATAAAATGACACGTGTCCCTTCTGTACCCCCTGACCGCCGAGGTGTCGCTACCCTCGCGATGACCGCGATCATGACGGTATGCGTATCCTCTTATTCGCGGAGATCCTCTTCTTCTTTTACAGCCACCAAACCACTAGATCCCCTTCCTTCCCGTAGGGCAAGGTCGTGACCTACTCGGTCGCGCCAGTACCGCTTGCCAAGCCTCAAGGGGCCCCTCGGGTCCTGCCTAAAGGCCGGAGCAGACATAAGAGTCTGGGCAATTTCTCGGGTGCCTTGGTTAAACCGCATTAATCGCGCCAAGCGTCCACCTGGATAAATATAACTCTCTCCTTAAGGGAGGAATTTGAGCTCGCGACCCTTACATGGGCGCTGCAAAGCTATGGGTAGCGCGAGGCTCCCATGCGCAAGGCCACGTGTCGCGCGACTGAGGCGCCACGTGGCGAGCTAGGGTTCGCTGATCAAATCGTCAACCCCGCGAGGACGAGTACACGTGTCAGCTGCTCATTGGATAGTCAAACGGTCAATGGTCGCGCCTATTGACCTTTCCTACAATTGCCCCCCACGCGCGTATGACTCACGCGCCGTCATGCGCGCGTGCAACGGTCGGGACTGTTCGGATCTCTGCAACCATCACGCCTTTTTACTTTATGGCGTCACTTTCTCGAGATTCGGGGGACCCTCCTGGGTACAAGTAACCACAGTTAAGCCACAAAACCTGTTACTTTCCAAAGATCCACTCTTTCTCTTCTCTCTCTTCCACCAAAACTTCAAACTTTCTTCTTCCTCCTCCCTCTCCTTCGACTGCAACTTTCTCTCTCCCTTCTTCTTTACAAAACCCACTTCTTGGTCCGAGATGGTGAGGGACGACATGGAGCAAGGGAGCAAGGCTATCTTGCAAACTTCCATCCGAGCACTTCCAACGGACGAGTGGCGTCGGGCGCCATATCTCGGCGGCCCAAGCAATTCGTTCTGGCGGAGGGCGGAGGCCTTCGTTCCGGAGACAGATATCTCGGAGGATCCACTCCTCCTGACCCCTGAGGTAACTCATGGGGAGGCCGATTTGGTCATTCCCTCTTCTGTCTTGAGATTTCGAGTGGAGAGAGGGGACATCCCCTACTGCTTTGTCAACTATGAGGCCGTGTCTCAGGCGCCGGTCCATTGGGGCGATTGGGTGGAATCGATTCTGAGTAACCCGGATTTCGTGCATGCACTTAGGGCTTCTCGTGCCCTCGAGCCCGTCCGCTTGTCCACGGAGTTGAGCATCCGTAAGAACAATACGTACCTTGATCTCATGATTTCTCGCTGGAGTAAAGACACCCATACCTTTGTGTTCCCGTGGGGAGATGGTGGTCCCACTTTGCAATATACAGCCGTGCTGATGACTCACGCGCGTATGACTCACGCGCTGTCATGCGCGCGTGCAACGGTCGGGACTGTTCGGATCTCTGCAACCATCACGCCTCTTTACTTTATGGCGTCACTTTCTCGAGATTCGGGGGACCCTCCTGGGTACAAGTAACCACAGTTAAGCCACAAAACCTGTTACTTTCCAAAGATCCACTCTTTCTCTTCTCTCTCTTCCACCAAAACTTCAAACTTTCTTCTTCCTCCTCCCTCTCCTTCGACTGCAACTTTCTCTCTCCCTTCTTCTTTACAAAACCCACTTCTTGGTCCGAGATGGTGAGGGACGACATGGAGCAAGGGAGCAAGGCTATCTTGCAAACTTCCATCCGAGCACTTCCAACGGACGAGTGGCGTCGGGCGCCATATCTCGGCGGCCCAAGCAATTCGTTCTGGCGGAGGGCGGAGGCCTTCGTTCCGGAGACAGATATCTCGGAGGATCCACTCCTCCTGACCCCTGAGGTAACTCATGAGGAGGCCGATTTGGTCATTCCCTCTTCTGTCTTGAGATTTCGAGTGGAGAGAGGGGACATCCCCTACTGCTTTGTCAACTATGAGGCCGTGTCTCAGGCGCCGGTCCATTGGGGCGATTGGGTGGAATCGGTTCTGAGTAACCCGGATTTCGTGCATGCACTTAGGGCTTCTCGTGCCCTCGAGCCCGTCCGCTTGTCCACGGAGTTGAGCATCCGTAAGAACAATACGAACCTTGATCTCATGATTTCTCGCTGGAGTAAAGACACCCATACCTTTGTGTTCCCGTGGGGAGATGGTGGTCCCACTTTGCAAGATACAGCCGTGCTGATGAGGCTGAGCACGAGGGGGTTGGTGGCTCTCGACCCCTCGAATCTTTCTCCGGCAGATGCGAGACTGGTGGAGCGGTTGAGGAAGGCGTATACAGAGGCAGGGAAGTACGGGTCCCTCTTCGATCGAGAGGGACGCGTACGGGCCCCTCCGAAGTCGGGCAAGACATCTTGGGGCTGTTGGCTACGGTATTTCTTCAAAGACTTGCCTCCTGCTGGGACTGCGCCTCCCGCGGGGCAGGCATCTGAGTTCTATGGGAAGATGTACGATTCTGATCTCCATCTCGCTGGTTTCCTTGTTTATTGGCTGTCTTTCTTTGCGATTCCCGAGTTTCCATATGAAGGGCCAAACTACACTGTTTTCCCCCTCGCGGTGAGCCTCGCGAGGGGAGATTTTGTTCCGCTTGGGCCTCTCTTCCTGGGCTCCTTGTTCCACCGCTTGGATCAGGTTCATGCTGATACTGAGAGGTCTATGGGGCGCTATGACATGGTTTCGGTGGTGCATACCCAGTTTCTGATGGCTTTCTGCTTCGAGCACTTCCCGAGTCTCGCGCCCTCCCCTGCGGACATTAGCAGGGGTGACGAGCCGCGACCCCGGATCATGAGATGGAGTGGGGTCAGTTCAACGAAGCCTTGGGGGGAACGGATCGATGATGCCGATGCATTCTTTCCGCGGCCCTACGCCGAGCCCGTCGAAGGTGCGCTTCCCACTAGCTTCTTTTCAGAGGATGACCGTGTTGTAGATTTCCAGACTAAAGGTGTTAACGTCTCTGCTTCTGCTCTTGCTGCCTTTGCCGCTGCTTGCCCGTGCTCTCTTCCTGCATTATGCGCGGAAGGGGCACGCTCCGTGCTGTATCGTCCTGACAGGGTAGTGCGGCAGTTCGGCTATGACCAGGGTGCGCCGGGTCAGGCACCACCGCTGAAGAGCTATGTTGAAAGTCTCCGCTGCTTCACTAGGGCTTTTGTGGGTGAACTGACGGAGGGTTTTACTGTTGTGGTGCTTCCGCGGAACGATAGAGAGACATCCTTTACAGCTAACAACCGCTTGGCTTGGCGCCGCAACCTTGACTCTTTCATAAACTACGTCCGCGGCGTCCCTGAGATTCCGCCCTTTTCAGACGTCTACCATCGCGACGTGTCTCTACGGTCTCCGAAGGCAAGGCAGCCTGGATGGCGGGGTAAGAAGAGTTACTGGGCTTCGCCAACCGCTACCCCCGCGGCTAGCAGAGGCATCACCATCGCGGAGCCCATTTCGACTGTGATTCCGCCGAGGCTGACCCGTGCGAAGGCGAAGGAACAGACATCCCTGCAGGAACAAGGCCCTCAGCTGAAGCGACTACGGAAGGTATGCCTCAGGAATGACACCTTTTCGTCTCCTTTTTCGTGATACTTGCTATTCACGCCTGTTGCGGCTCTTAAGTTCATTCTTTTCTCCAGGGTGCCCCTATTCGAGCAGCAAGGGCCCTTAGCTCTGAGGAGATCCCTGCGAGCGTCGCGTCTGTCGGTGAGACTTGCTTCTTCCCCTATTTTTCCATTGGCTCTCCCATTGTTGTTTTCTCATTCGTCCGTCTTTGCTTCGTAGGCTCCTCACCCGGGCGCGAAGGGAAAGAACACACCCCTTTGAGTAAACTTAAGAGAAAGAGGGAGGGCGAGGAGGCCCATGAGGGTGACTCTGATAGTAGTATTGATGATACCGTTCCACTTAGCCGATTCTTTAAACTGCCCCGTGCCACACAGTCTAGTCCAGGCGGCACGTCTGTCGTTGCAGGTAAGCAGGTGGTTGTTGATCTGGCTGGGGAGGAATCCACTGGGACTGATAGCGATTCCGAGGGTGGCGATGGTCGCAATAGTGGGGGAGTTGAGAGCAGCGACGCTGATGGCAGTGGTGATGGTGAAGATGGTAATAATGAGAACCGCAGTGGTGATGATGATGGTGACGAAAATCTGGGTGGTGATGAGGAAGGAGGCGGTGCTGAGGATGAGAATGAAGAGAATGAAGGTGGTAATGATGGAGATGGCGACGAAGGTCGCAATGGTGGTGGAGGTGTTGGTGAGGACTTGGCCGTCGACCCAGCGCACCCTACAATTGAGGAGGATGAAGAGGATGATGAGGGCATGGGTTTGATACCTCATCGGAGAGTCCCGACGGAGGGGTTCCTTTCAGTTCCCGACATCAATCAATTGGCACCGGAGGCCGTCCCTCCACCGCTAGTCCGACCAGATGCGATGAAGTCTGCCTTCGACCTCTTCCACAGGCGTGTCAACGCCCCTCCTGCTTATGACCTCGCCGCACACTTTCAAGCACATGATGCGGCGGTGGCGCTTACAAATCTGACTTCCGCGGAGGTCTTTGCAGACCTGCAAGATGATACCCTGATAACTCTCGAGACCCCACAGGTGGGGTTCTCTGCTGGTAACTTTGCTGAGGGGAGTTCTTTGCTTGCTGGGGGAGTTATATTGCAACAACATGCTGAGGCCAGTACCAGTCGTAGGCAAGAGGCTGTCGGAGATGACTCCGATGTGCGCGTGGTGGAGCCGCCTGTGACTGAGGAGGAAGAGGTACTTTCGAACGAGGCCTTCTTCGGGCAATTCCGCCTCACTCGCGATGAGACCTCCTTCCTTTCCTTCATCCGAGACCGCTTCCCCCACACGTTCTTCAAGATCCGCGGCCTCTACAGTCTGACCATGGGCCGGATGCAGCTCCAGTGCCTTCACCATTTTTTGTTGAGCATCAAGGACATACGGGTGTGCGACTTGGACCTCAGCCAGATCGAGGAGATCGGGCAGACCGTCCAAAACTTTGACAAGTTGGGGCTTGATATTTGGTGGGTATACAAGGAGCTTGATGCCGCGAAGATCATGCGCGAGAATGATAACCTGTGGAGGCGTTGTGAGGGAGCGAAGGCGGCCCTGGGAGAGGCCCAGGCAGCTCTTGCCAAAGCGCGAGATGCGGCGGCTGCGGCTGAGGCGGCAGTGGAAGAGCGCCGGCTGGTTTATGAGCGCATGGCTGAGGAAGCCCGTCTTGGTGACAGACGTATCGATGTGCCTCTCTGCGACGCTGATCCCTTTTTGAAGAACGTCTTTGGTTGACAACCCCCCCTTTTTTGTTTCTTTTTCTTTGGTATTGTAATACAATGACTTTGGAGAACTCCTGAAGTAACCTTGTGGTGGTTTTTTTTTTTGAGATGTAATGACAACGTCGGGTAATTGCAGTAGTTTTTTAAGCGTAATAAGCCTATATTTCAAGAACATAGGTAACTGATATTACAATTGCCTGCCTTACTTTCCGCTAATTGCCCCCTACATATTGCTTGCCGCCTTTACATGAAAACTGTTCATAAATGAACTAAAGACAGCATGGCCTGAGGCCTTCTTTGAAATTGAAAACATACAGACTACCCTTACATCATGGGTAATACATTTTAATAAACTTAGCATTAATGGGACAAGTTTTAAAACCATCACTGACCCGCGCTAATTCGTAGTGACCGCTGCTGCTGGCCTTGATTACTTCATACGGACCTTCTCACCGTGGAGTGAACTTTGGTTGCTCCAGGTCCTTCATGACTGCAGTCGTAGACTTCCAAACTAAGTCTCCGACTTGGAATGCTCGTGGCACCACTCCTTTGTTGTAATACTTGGCTACTGATTCCCAGTACTTTTCTTGATTCCTTGCGGCAGCGTCCCTTCTTTCCTCTAAGGCCTCGAGGTCTGCCCTTCTTTCTTCTTGTGTCACCTCCGCCGCGAGGGCCAGTCTCGCGGAGGGCACGCTTAGCTCCGCGGGGAGAACAGTTTCTGCCCCATAGACCAGGCTGAACGGGCTAGCACGCGTAGCCTTGCGATGAGAGGTCCTGTACGCCCACAGTGCCACCGCCAAGTGGTCAGCCCATGTCCCTCCTTTTTCGTCCAGCAACTTGCTGATGATGCGGATGAGGGTTTTGTTGGTCGCCTCGGCTTGACCGTTGCCTTGGGGATAGTACGGAGTCGACGTGAGGTGACTCACTGAGTAGGACTTCAGAAGCTTCTTCACATTCTTGTTGATAAAAGGGGTGCCATTATCTGAAAGGATGACTTTGGGTATACCAAAGCGGCAAATGATGTTCTCTTTGATGAAGTTCGCGACCGCCGCGCCAGTAGCTCTGCGCAAGCTTACCGCCTCTACCCACTTCGTGCTTATCTTAGTAGCGACTAAGATCCACTGACTTCCTCTGGATGACGGGTGTATAGGCCCAACGAGATCCATTGCCCAAGTATGAAACGGATAAGGGGCGCGAATGGAGTGTAGTTCCACGGATGGTGCGTGGACTAAGTTCCCGAATTTCTGACAGGCCGCGCACCTGCGTACATGTCGCTTCAAATCTGCTTCCATCGTAGGCCAGAAATACCCAAGATGGATCAAGTGCTCGTACAGTTTCCTCCAACCCTGATGTTCCACCTCGTGGACCTTCTGCAACACTTCTTTAGCTTTCTCGCGAGACAGGCAACGCAAGGGAATTCCGTCTAGGGCGCGACGGTAAAGTTGCCCCCCTTCCAAGAAGTAGCGCTGAGAGCAGCGCTGAACCCTCCGGGCCTCTTTCGGATCCAAGGGCAACGCTCCTTCACGAAGGAAATCGATGTACTCCTGCCTCCAGTCTAATTCTTCCATGAGGCAACACTCTGCCTCTACTGCGTATAACATGCAGTTTTGGCAGGCACGGAGAACTTTTGCGGCATCTTCTTTCATGTTGGGCCAATAATAGCCCCGCCTTTGAACCCTGCGGTATAAAGAGATCTCATTTTCACCACAAGTTTTGTCATGGATCTGACGCAACTTGGTCTTCGCTTCACCGAGACCCACACATCTTGCTAGCCACCCCTGGGGTCCGCGATAGTA
This sequence comes from Rhododendron mucronatum var. ripense, assembly GCA_019656295.1. Lineage (NCBI taxonomy): Eukaryota > Viridiplantae > Streptophyta > Magnoliopsida > Ericales > Ericaceae > Rhododendron > Rhododendron mucronatum. The sequence goes on along the minus strand of BPLT01000003.1, from coordinate 6,593,859 downwards.
AAGCTCACCGCGTAGGACAGTAAACTGGGCCACCTCCGCGATGGGCAGGTTCCCTTTTCCAAAAACCAGCTGCTTTAGAATGGGGTCGCGCCAGTCTTTCTCGCGGCGTGCCCCGAGCTCATCTATGATTGATGGTTCCGACCTCGTAATGATCTCGATCGTCACTTTTTCTTCGTCGAACTGTGTCTTTGCCCCCAGCGTCGCGAGGGCATCCGGGAATCTGTTGTCTGACCTTGGCCTGTGGATTATGTCCACTGCTTCAAATCTTCCCATCAACTTCTGAACTGTCGCCCTGTAGGGCGCGAGGGTGGGTTCCTTAAGCGCGAACTCCCCGGATGTCTGGAGGATGATAAGTTTTGAATCCCCCACGATTTTCAGCCGTGAAATTCCTCTGAAATTTGCTGCTAGGAGACCAAGGATTAGGGCCTCATACTCCGCTTCGTTGTTGGAGCATGCGAAGCCGAGTTTGTAGGACAAGTACTCCCTTTCTCCTTCATCACTTTGAAGGACAATTCCTGCGCCGCCATGCGCTCCTCCTGCTGCCCCGTCGAAGCTTAGCGTCCAGGACGCCTCGCTTGGACTGGCCGCGAGAGCTTCGAAACCATCTCCCGGCAACGCCTCTTCCAATGGTTCGCACTGCCCGCTTGGAAATTGTGCAAGGAGATCCGCTAGGGCCTGACACTTGATAGCCCGTGGAGTGACGCATGTGATCTCAAATTCTGCTAAAGCCAGGAGCCATCTCGCGATCCTCCCGGATAAGGCTGGTCGCGATAGTAAGTATCGCACAGGGTCGCTCTTAGTGACGAGCTATACGGGGAATGACAGGAAATAATGCCTCAACTTCTGAGCAGTGAACACTAGGGCCAAGCAATGTCGCTCCACCGGGGTGTACCTCTCCTCTGCTCCTTGAACCTTCCGGCTGATGTAGTACACCGGTCGCTCTACCCCTTCTATTTCTTGAGCAAGGAGTGCCCCGATGGATTTTGGTGTCGATGTCAGGTATAGGATGAGAGGCTTCCCTGGCTGTGGTGCAATCATGGTCTGAGGCGAGGCTAAGGCAGCCTTGACGCTGTCTAAGGCTTTCTGATGTTCGCTGCCCCACTTAAACTCTGCTTTTCCTTTCAACAAGTCACCGAATGGCGCGGTTATCTCCGCTAGCGCTGGAATGAACCGTCGCAAGTAAGAGACCTTTCCGAGAAAGCGCTTGAGGGACCGTTGCGAGTGTGGCGCGGGCATCTCCGCGATGGACCTTATCTTCGTCTCATCCGCGTCGATCCCGTGCCTGTGCACCAAGAACCCCAAAAACTTCCCTGCTGTCACACCAAAGGCGCATTTCAGCGAGTTCATCTTCATGTTAAACTTTCTGCATCTCTCGAACACTTCTTCTAGGTGCTTCAAATGATCAGCACTTTCCTTTGACTTGACCACCAAATCATCCACATAGTCTTCTACTATGTGGTGCATTAAGTCATGAAAAATTGCAGTCATGACGTGCTGGTAAGTGGCGCCTGCATTTTTCAGACCGAAAGGCATCACCACATAGTAGAAATTTTCGAGAGGGGTGCGGAAGGCCGTCTTCTCAGCATCTTCGGGAGCCATCTTTATCTGATTGTATCCGCTAAAACCGTCCATGACTGAAAACATTTGGTGACCTGAGGTAGCGTCGACCAATGTGTCCACGTGCGGCAGCGGGAACTCGTCCATAGGGCATGCCTTGTTAAGGGCGCGAAAGTCCATGCAGACCCTAATCTGCCCATTCTTCTTCTTTACTGGTACAATGTTGGCCAGCCATGAGGGGTACTGAATCGGCCGTATAAAACCAGCCTTCCTTAACTTCTCGACTTCTTCCTTTATCTTCTCTTCCAACTCTGGGTTGTACTTCCGTTGCCCCTGCCTCACGGCCTTGGAGTTGGGAAATACATCCAAGTGGTGCAAAACCAAGCCTCCATCGAGCCCGGGCATCTCGTCGTAGTGCCATGCGAAGACATCCGCGTACTTCCGCAATAGCTTGACCAGCTTCTCTCGAGTTTCCTTCCCCAGCGCCTTGCTTATAAATACAGGCTGCGGGGATCCTTCGCCTTCTCTCAAGTTTATCTCCTCCAAGGCCTCCTGCTGCGGCCTAGGACCATCCTGCATGCATTCTGGTGCTGGCTCCGGCTTATCCACCAAGTCTGGCTCGACTTCCGCTGCTATGACAGTGTGGGGGCTCGCGACCCCGCGAGGGACCGTTACCCCCGCGCACCGTCATAAGCAGTACACCGTCTTGCCACCCTCCTGGATCTTAGTAACTTTTCTTGGAACCGCTGGCGTCACCCTCGCGGCGGGTCGCTTGCTCGCGACCCCCTCTTCTCTCCTCATGATATTCTCCCACCTTGGGACCTTGATACCTATGGGCTTGGCTGATATCACCTCCACTTCTTCCTCCATCTCGGAGAAGTAGACTGCATCGGGCAGGTGGGCCTCATCCGTGTCGAAAGGCTTTTCCGACGCGGCTACCGTGACCCTCTTTCCTGCCCAAATCCCCTTCATACACTGATGGTAACTTGATGGGACTACGGCATACTTGTGCATCCAGCTCCTTCCAAGAATGATATGGTAGTTTGTCTGCGCGTCGATGATATGGAACTTCGTCGCGGCGCGAATGGCGCCTACCGCGAGATCCACCACCACGTAGCCCAGGGACCCTTTCTTATCTCCTCCGAATCCTGTGATCGCGACAGAGGACTTTATGATTCGGTTTTCTGGTATTCCAAGCTTCTTGAAGGTAGCGAGTGGCATAATGTTGATGGACGCTCCTCCGTCTAGGAAGGCGCGCTTCAACTCAACCCCCTTGACGTGGCTGTTACATAGAGTGGCCTGTTGTGGGAGAATGTGACGCGACGGTCAGCATCAGAGAAGGTGATGGAGTTGGCCCCCTCTCGGATGGTTCGCGGTACTGAGCCATCTGCAGCCATGCACACTTGCTGGTGTGCCTCCACGATGCTCACGATGGACTTGGTGATTTCCGTTCTAGCCGCGACTGTGAAGCCTAGCGCATCGTAGAACGCCTTGAACTTAGTACTTTCCTGCAACGCCTTGACTGCAGCGTCAGGGTCAGGGATGACCCTTGGCTGCTCATGAGGAACAATTTCATCCAGGTGATCATAGTAGGAAGTCATGCAGACCTCCTCGTCCGTGTACTCGTCTTCTTCAGCGAAGAAGTTGTAACAGGCAGCCATATGGACAGCTCACTCGTGCTCAGGGTAAGGATGGTCGCGCACGTCGTTAGGGCGGCCGGTTCCAACCCTGAGCTGATTGGCTTCTTGCTTTCTCTTAAAAATCCTCCTTAAGGTCCAACAATCGCTTGTTGGGTGCTTCATGTGCCTGTGGTACACGCAGTACCTCGGACTCTCGCGATCCTGCCGCGATGGTTCACGTTCAACTTCAGGCAGCCTGAGTACACCGTCGGTGACCCATTGCTCCACCAACGCCTTCACTTCTTCCATACTGCAGGGGTGTTCTGGAACTTCAGCTGGTTCTCTATCCCTTCGCTTCTTGTGACCACCGCCGTCGCTACTACCCCCCTGCCTCTTGTGCGACTGTAGCGCAGAAGAGGCAGTAGCGACTGTGAGAGAGCGGTTGGACTTCCAGTTATCCTTCAGAGGTGGCTTCACAGTATGGCGGAGGTTGTAAGCCGCCTCAAGGAGAGCTGAGAAGGTTGGGATCGTGATGTTCACCAGAAACACGCGATAGTCGCGTAGGATTCCGTCAATGCATATTTCGACCAAGTGTGACTCGCCCACTGGCTCGTGGCAGTCCACAGCTTTGTCCTGAAAACGCTTGATGTAGTCAATGATATCTTCACCATTTCGCTGAGTTTCCTTCACGAAGGACAAGGTAGTGACCTTCTCGCGGACTTGGAAGAACTTAGTGTAAAACTTGTTTACCATTTCTTCCCAAGTTTCGATCGAATAAGGCTTAAGATTCACATACCAAGTGTACGCTCGCGAGGTAAGGGACTTGGAGAACTCGCGGAGGCGAAGGTTATAGTCACCGGAATGGGCCCCAAGTGTTTCGATGAACCGAACCACATGCTCTTGGGCGCTGCCCTCTTTTCCGTCGAACTTGATGAACTTGGGTGGGGTATATCCTTCTGGATAAGGTAGAGAGAGAATGGCTAAGGGATATGGAGGTTGGATATCGGGGTTGGGTAGGGAGGGAAGAGTGGCTTTGGTTTTTTCTTTGAGGAGAAGGGCTTGAACATCAGCTGCAGTGAGGAACTGATTTTGGGACTGGCCGTTGTTCTCGGCCTGGAGAGGCTGCTGGTGGACTGAACCAGTACCCGTAACAGGGGCTGGTCCACCGATTTGGGGGGTTTGGGGATTTTGGACAGGGTTTGCTGGGTTTGCAGCAGCTGCTGCTGCTGGATCTGGGACTACCCCTGCAGCGGGCTGCTGGGGTGCTACTGGTGGGACTGCTGGTGGTATCACCGGTGCTCTTGGAAGAGCTGCGGTGATGGCCTCCGTGAGAGCAGTCATAGCAGCAATCATCTGATTTTGGCCATCTCGGACAGCCTGAAGGACTTCCATGGTGGCGTCTCCCCCTTGAGTGGAGGATCCGTCGCCCTCTGCCAAGATCGGCCCCGTATTGAGCAGATTTTCCGCCATGGTCGCTACTGCGCGATTTGGGGGTTGTTGAACAGCTGGAGTTTCTAGACCACTTTTTAAGCTAACCATAAACTAAGCAACCTCCCCAGCAGAGTCGCCAATGTAGGAATGGTCCAATTTCTGAGTGGACAAATATCCTTAAGAGAATAGATGTGCCGGAGAGGTTGTAATAGCCATGGAAAGGGATGGAAGGAGTGATCTAGAAGGGTGAAGAAGAAGAGCAGGGGTGAACAGAGAGGGTAGGCAGTGGAGATCCAAACCCAAGAGATCCCTAGGAGGAAAGACAATAGAGCCCCTGAAAGAGGATAAGACCTCCTTTGAAATCAGTGCTCACCAACTTTCTCTCTCTAGGAACTGTTCACAAGGTGCTCTGTTGTTGGTTTACTGAAGAAACGTTCATATTTATAGCCCACACGAGCTAATGCTCGGACGCCAAGTGGCGCGCTGATAAAATGACACGTGTCCCTTCTGTACCCCCTGACCGCCGAGGTGTCGCTACCCTCGCGATGACCGCGATCATGACGGTATGCGTATCCTCTTATTCGCGGAGATCCTCTTCTTCTTTTACAGCCACCAAACCACTAGATCCCCTTCCTTCCCGTAGGGCAAGGTCGTGACCTACTCGGTCGCGCCAGTACCGCTTGCCAAGCCTCAAGGGGCCCCTCGGGTCCTGCCTAAAGGCCGGAGCAGACATAAGAGTCTGGGCAATTTCTCGGGTGCCTTGGTTAAACCGCATTAATCGCGCCAAGCGTCCACCTGGATAAATATAACTCTCTCCTTAAGGGAGGAATTTGAGCTCGCGACCCTTACATGGGCGCTGCAAAGCTATGGGTAGCGCGAGGCTCCCATGCGCAAGGCCACGTGTCGCGCGACTGAGGCGCCACGTGGCGAGCTAGGGTTCGCTGGTCAAATCGTCAACCCCGCGAGGACGAGTACACGTGTCAGCTGCTCATTGGATAGTCAAACGGTCAATGGTCGCGCCTATTGACCTTTCCTACACTTTCAAAGAAGAAAAATGACACGAGGTCCCGTACGTATATTTCTGGAACAGCTAATCCTGCCCTTTCTCAGGTATCATTTCAAATGCTTTTAAATCATTGATGTTTCTCTACGTAGTTCCTCTGCCATTGAATGGTTGCATACATAAGTGGTACCCTCGACAGGTTTTATTGTTCATATGTCTAGGGCCCGCCCGCCACCAGTAGAACCTAGCCCCGCCACAAGTAGAACCTAGCCCCCTTATGTTGGTTGTGCAGGATCTGACATTTGGCTTAGTAGGATTTTCAATGGTTGTCTTTACTTGGTATTTTGGAACTATCCCATCCGTTATCCTAGAGAGAGAAAATAACAAGCAAGGAAGATAAAAATTAAAGTAAACTTGTAGAAAGGGTTTTGGGATCATAAAGAATGAGAAGTAGTGCTTTTTCTAGTGGGATCCGTTTTCCGGCCCAAGAGTTATGCAGTCACATGATTTTGTGTTTTTTTTGGGGAGGCTTTGATCTGTGATCCCCTATAGATCATTTTGGTGTGTCCGTATGTTTAGATCAAGTCCTAAATGCTTGTGCAAGACTAAGCCTCCCATAGTAAGCTCTCAACAAAACCCGTCCTTTACAGACTTACAGTCATTAGTTCTGGTTGGAATTGGTGAGTGCTGGGTCAAGAGTCTTTGTGTGCTTTGGTGTAAATATTCTGGATTTCTACTCATAAGAGTTTTCGGTCATGAGGCCATCACTTTGATGACATGGAGTTCCATAGAATCCTTTATTTGCAAATAAGAAACACTGACGCTTAAAAGAAGGTGGCGCGACACATGTCAGACTCCGACACTCATCGAACACTATCGGACACATGGCCGATACTCTTTCTTTTGTCCATAACAAGGAAAAAAACCTTATGCGGAGACATGTCTGACACTCTTACTCCAAAGTGTACGACCCATTTTTTGATGTCAATGACTTCGAACCAAATGTGATCGGCACTTCTTGGAGACTTGCTATCAATCATTTTCGGAATTTGAGATATCACTTTGATATATAAAATTGGAAAAACATGACAATATATTTTGAAATATATGTTATGTATCCCCAAAGTTATTCATGTCGTGTGTGTCTATGTCATGTCAAATTCGTGTTGCGTGTCCTCATTGTTTCTTAGTTTGCAAACAAGTAGTGGAAAGCCTCTGTTGTAGATCCAATGCTTAAAAAATATCTGTTATTAGATTGTAGTACCAGTGTTCACAATTTTGGAGACCAGGGCTCGTTTTTGTCATTTAATTTTGAAGATAACATTGAGAAAAGTAATATTGATCTTGTCACACTACAGGGAGCTTTTAGGGAATATGTCCGAGACAGTTATCTAATTGTAGTCTAAGTTAAATCATTGTGATTAGGGATAAGGTGTCCGTCCATGGTAAAGAGTCACCTTGTCAAAATCACGTTTGCCATTGTAGATTAACAAAATTGTATGACTTGTATAGCTGTCAATCCAGTCCAGTAATGAGCGTCGTGCAGTCCATTGATGATAAATGAACAAGATAAATCTAAATCTACAAGAGATTCATACATGAATATGCATTATACATTAGTGGAAAAACTTATTGGTGGTCTTGGGGCACTCTCATCCGCCACATACTTCTGTGCACGAAAATGTGTGGTGGATAATTACTCATACATAGGGAATTTAAGCCAACGTGTACCTCCGTTTTACATTCCAACAAACCTTGCGACACTCACAGCAGTTGCCGGGAAAATAACCTTTCTCGAGCCTACTAGCCCTCTAACTTGTTGGAGGGTCGGACATGTCTCCGAATAAAGATTTTTTTTCCTTGTTATGGACACACAAAAAGAGTATCGGCCACGTGTCCAAGAGTGTTTGAAGAGTGTCATAGTCTGGCACGTGTCATGCCACCTTCTTTTACCAGTCTTAATTTGTATGCTTTCAAATGTTGATATAGTTAACAATAGTTAAGCGCGTGATCATAATGAAAAGTATTACAGGAAAACTGTTGGGGTGTGCTCTCACTTAAGATCTCCAGTTCTCACTTCTTAGATCTCCTTTCTAGCAACTCTTGAGACCATCTCACCCTCACGGGTAAGCGTGTGAAAGGCTTGGAAAGGTCCATAGGGATTAGTTTGAGGTGTGCGGAAGTTGGCTCGGGACACCATGCATTAAAAAACAAAACAAAATGGGTTGACTTATTTGCTTATTGGATGGAATGCCATATTGTAATATGGTCCCTTACCTTATTGTAAGCCAACCAAATTAATGCAGAATCACCCTAATAAGAAAAATAATTGTAACTAAGGAAAGATGGCTTCTATGACATACGGTGTCCACTTTTTACTTACAAGTTGGGATATAATTAAAATTGCTAAATCATCATACAAATTTTGCATGCAATATACGTTGAGTGATCATAATGTATTTCATTCTAAAAATGAGTGAATTTATTTGAATAAAAGAAACGTTAATTTCTCTGCCCCAATCTCTAGGTATACCTATTCAAATAATTCTTGTCAACAATTCAACAATACTCTCATCTTTCAAGCTCACTCTACCCTAAACCTATTTTAATTTACCCATGCACACCACGTGCCACCTTCGCTAGCCACGACACATTTCTCCCACCCTTGCACGCTCTGTCACGCTCTCAATTTTTTAAACATAATATTAATAGATTTCTCATAAATAAATTCACATCATTCTCCATACATTTAGATTACAACTCAATCTTTCATAAGTGTTGAAAACAAAAGACTAATACATAAGTTATACCTCTCATCTTCAAAATATTATGTAACAAGATGATAAATAAACTCTATCAATTAAAGCTTTCAACGAAATCTGGCAATGCACCCCGACACTCCATGCTATACACCTTGATTGGTACCTGAAAATGAAGTGTTGAGCATACACTTGCCTTGCAGGAAAATCTTTACAAACTTTATGTGCCTATGAGATGACAGGTATATGCGAGAAACAAGAATTCATATAACATTAAAATATACGATAAGGTATAACATTATGGTGGAAATCAACGAACTCACACCTCACACTTAGTATGTAATCCATTATTGTCTATATAATCCCTTGTTATTCCAAGTTACTCCTCACATTGATCATTATCAAGAAAACGTCTATCGCATTCTCAACACACACCTTCTCCTAGGATTCCAGGCTTATCATCACTAATATCATTTTCTTTTTTGTTTCCACATCTCCATACAAAGACTTAGACACACTCTAGATTCTTTAACGACCATTTTCTCTTTCCTATTCCATTTCACTAACCCACTTCTCATTTGTTTAAACACATTATGCCTAAGGTAGGAAAAAACATAACGTGACTAATGACACGTCAAACAATACCAGAGTACAACACCAAAGAAGTCACATGCAAACCCAAATCTACCTTCCAAATTTCAGATTAACACTTATCGTATCCTCCCTTGCGCCCCCTTTATTATGTAACGCCCCGAATTTCGGAACGTTAAATAAACATTTTTCATTTTAAAACTAAATAGAGTCTAGCTCATTATTACTTCATAACTCTCACAAGAATACTTTTATTAAACACAGAAGGGGAAATTAGGGTTCCTACCTACTGCTCCGCCTGCTCCTCCATCATAGCCAGCTCCTCGACTCCGAAAGCCTCCAAGGTGTAGAGTTCACCCTGTTCATCTACAAGGTCTGACACATTATACCAATGTCGTCACCAATATAATATGTCAGGGTCACCAAAGGTAACACCATGAGCTACAAAAGCTCAATAGAATAATCCATACCCACTAACCCTTAACTTACAAATAATAGATCATAAAGTTAATGATTTCTACATAGTACATGCATATTTAATAAAACAGTTAACAATGACACATCCACATTCACAATTCAAACAAACGTTGGTGTCCATGATTTTCTAAGTTTCTCCTACGCGACTTGTCGAAGGCCGTGTCACCATTTTCACCTTTCCTTTACCAAATCAACATTTCTAAAATCGTTTTTAACACACCCAACCTCGGTTCCGCCGTTCCGGTCTCCCGAGTATCCTCACAATGGTTCGGCCGTCCCGGGTTCTCATTGGCACACAAAACTTTTGTAAAATTAGATGCCAGAATTGAGACCCAAAAGGTTAGGGTTATTTTCTCATTACGTTGTACTTGTACGAATGTAAACCGTAATTACACGACAGTACTTTATCTTCTAATCTACTTACATAAGAGATTAAATGTAAATTACAACTAATTATATACAAACCCATAACTTAACACTCCCCCTCAAGTTGGTGCGAAGATATCAATCCAGCCCAACTTGAACACAATGGAGTGGAAACTCTTGCTACCAAGCCCTTTTGTGAATATATCAGCTAGTTGATCTTCAGATTTCAAAAAAGGCATACATATCAAACCCTTGCTCAGCTTCTCCTTGATGAAGTGCCTGTCAATCTCTATATGTTTCGTTTTGTCATGTTGAACAGGATTATGAGCAATGTTGATGGCAGCTTTATTGTCACAGTAGAGTTTCATAGGACCATTATCAGCAATTCCCAAATCATGTAACACAGTTTGGAGCCACAAGAGCTCACAAACGCCATGAGCCATAGCTCTGTACTTAGCTTCTGCACTAGACCTGGCGACCACTGATTGCTTCTTACTTCGCCAAGTAACCAAATTTCCTCCAATGAAAGTACAATAACCAGAAGTAGAGCGTCTATCATCCACAGAACCTGCCCAGTCAGCATCAGTAAATGTCTCCAATAGCAGGTGACCATGATTAGAGAACATAATTCCCTTTCCTGGAGCTGATTTGAGGTACCTTAAGATACGATAAACTGCATTCAGATGCGAAGTACGAGAATCATGCATAAATTGACTAACAACACTCACTGCATAAGTAACATCTGGTCGAGTGTGAGCTAAGTATATTAGTCGACCCACAAGTCGCTGATATCTCTCTTTGTCGGTACACTCCCCCACATTGCCACTAAGATGGTGATTCACCTCAATAGGAGAACTTTCAGGTCTACAGCCCAACATACCTGTTTCTTCCAAAAGATCAAGTATATACTTCCGTTGGGAGATAAAAATACCTTTATCAGACCTTGCCACTTCCATGCCAAGAAAGTATCTTAGTGATCCCAAATCCTTAATCTCAAATTCTTGAGCCAAACTAGATTTGAGATTAAGAATTTCATTCACATCATTGCCTGTCATTATTATATTACCAACATACACAATCAGGACAGCAATCTTACCAGCACCTCCCTTGATAAACATAGTATGATCTGCATGGCTCTGTTTGTATTCAAACCCCAACATAGTTTTGGAAAATCTGCCAAACCACGCTTTAAGTGATTGTTTCAGCCCATATAGGGCCTTCTTCAATCTGCACACCTTCCCTTCAGCCTCAGAGGAAGAGAAACCTGGTGGTATATCCATATACACCTCCTCTTCTAACTTACCATGGAGGAATGCATTTTTCACATCAAATTGGTGAAGGGGCCAATTCAAATTGGCAGCACAAGAAAGCAAAGCTCGCACAGTATTCATCTTTGCTACTGGTGCAAATGTCTCATCATAGTCAATACCATAGGTTTGAGTAAAACCCTTGGCAACAAGTCTTGCCTTATATCTCTCAACTGTACCATCAGCATTCTGCTTAACAGTGAAAACCCACTTGCATCCTACTGATTTCTTTCCTCTTGGAAGTGATACTAGCTCCCAAGTGCCATTCTTTTTCAAAGCTGTCATCTCTTCTACCTTAGCTCCTTTCCACTTAGGTATTATGAATGCATCCTGCCAATTCTGTGGAATACATATAGAAGAAAGAGACGACACAATGGCGTGGTACGAAGGAGATAATCGATCATAAGAGACAAATTGAGAGATAGGATGTTGAGTACATGACCTAACACCTTTCCGAATAGCAATAGGAAGATTATCAGACTCAATAAAGTGAGGTTCAATAGGAGCAGATTCATTACCAGATAAATCAGCTGAGGAATCCGGAATTGGAGCAGGAGATTGTAATTGACAAGGTGGTATTACACATGAGGACTTTCCTTTCTTCTGTCTAATGTAGGTCTTTAAGTTAGACCCTTTCAGCTGTTGTGGTAGTTCCTCAATGTTGTCACTAATGTCATGAGTTGCTCTCTCAGCAGATATTGGTTCATCTCTAAATTGTTTCCTCTCCCCCTCACCATGATTCTAAATAGAGGTAAACATCTATTCCTCCCTCATCTCTTCCTGTCGATACTCCCCCTGAAGAGATGGAGTGGAAGGAGAGTAGAAGGACACGGTTTCCCAAAAAGTAACATCCATGGAGACATAAAACTTTCGAGAGTGAGGATCATAACATTTATAGCCCTTCTGGGTAGGAGAGTACCCAATAAAGACACACTTATGAGCTTTAGGACCTAGCTTGCCCCCAGAGGGATGAGGGGCATGAAGAAAACACACACAACCAAACACCCGTGGTGGGAGAGTGGTGACACGAGAATTGTGAGAAAGACACTCAATAGGTGCTTTGAACTGGAGAATACTAGATGGCATACGATTAATAAGATAAGTAGCAGTCAAAATGGCCTCTCCCCAAAAAATTTGGGAACATTCATGGTGAATAAAAGAGAGCGAGCTACCTCAGCAAGATGACGATTCTTGCGTTCAGCAACTCCATTTTGTTGTGGAGTGTCAACACAAGTCGTCTGATAACGAATGCCATTTTCTTCTAGGAATGCCCTAAAATTCCTATCTATATACTCAGTCCCATTGTCACTACGAAGAATTTTGATATTCGTATCAAATTGAGTGTGTACCATGGCATAAAAAGATTTAAAACAAGAAAAAACGTCACTTTTTGACTTAAGTAAATATACCCAAGTAACACGAGAATAACAATCAATAAAAGTGACAAACCATCGAAAACCTTTAAGAGAGGTAACAGGGGAAGGACCCCAACATCAGAACAGATAACAGTAAAAGGAGACGCACTCCGTTTATTAGTAGGTGCCTAAGAAGAATGTTTATGTTTTCCATACTCACATGCTTCACAAAAAAACTGACTCTTAGGATAATGCCTTATTAAATTAGGAAAAAGGTTCTCTAAAATTCCAAAAGAGGGATGACCCAATCTACGGTGCCACTGATGTAACATATTAAGAGGTGCACCCGTATCTGCTTGTAGAGTAAGACCACATGACATGGGTGGACAAGGTGCAGATTCCAAAAAATAGAGGCCACCATGTAATTTACCACTGCCAATCACCTTCCCCGTAACTAGTTCCTGAAAGACACAATGAGTGGGAAAAAAAGTCACGGAACAATTTGCAGAACGAGTAAGGCTACTAACAGACATAAGATTAGTGGCAAAGTTGGGAATATGTAAAACTGAAGAGAGAGAAATAGAGGGAGAATAGCGAACGGAACCCTTCCCTGAGATAGCAGAGAATGACCCATCTGCTATTTGGACCTTATCCTTAACAGAACAAGTAGAGTAAGAATCAAACACAGAGGAACACCCAGTCATATGATCTGAGGCACCAGAATCTATAATCCAAGGAATAGTAGAAGAAGCAGTAAATGCACAAGCCGGGATACCTGTGTGAGCAAAATAGGATGAAGTAGGAGTTGCTGTGGAAGAAGAAGCTATAGTAGATAAAGAATCAACCCGAGCCATAAGGCGCCTGAGAGTTTGTATCTCCCCCTGAAAGAAACCACCAATATGATCAGATGACGCCTGAATCCCAGAATCAGGCAAGGTGCTTACGACAGACTCTGAAACATGGGCCTGGGCCCGAGAACGCACCGGACCACGACCATGGCCACCGCGTCCACCCTCGCGCCCACTAAAGGGCTTGCCATATAGCTTCCAACAAAAATCCCTGGTATAACCTGTGTTATGGCAATAATCACATTGGAGTGACGCACGATCAGGAGGCCCACTGCTAGTACCATACTGGGACTTGCCACCCTGAAGAATAGGCCCACTATCAGAACTAAAATGACCTTGAGAAGTAGCAACCAGGGCAGAACGATCAGAAATAGGAGGGTGCAACATAGCACCCCTTCTACTCTCCTCCTGCTGAACAATAGAATAGGCCTCTCCTAAGGATGAAAACGGAACACGACCCAACACCTGCACTCTAATCGGATCAAGCTCCAAATCAAGACCAGCAAGGAAGTCATAAACGCGCTCTTTCTCCATCCTTTTTAGCCAATTAGCAGCATCCACCGCACAAACAGCCTGAAAACCCTGATAGTAATCAAATTCCCCCCAAGCTCCACTTAAGTCAGCAAAATACACAGCAACAGAACGATGATTTTGCTCCAATGTACAGAGCCTCTTCCTCAACTCAAAACACTGTGCATCATTACCTTGCTGAGAATAGGTTTGGGCAGCAGTAGTCCAAATCTGATGTGGAGTATCAAGCAGCAGGAAAGTATGGCAAATATCAGCTCTCATAGAGTTAAACAACCAAGTCATGACTAAGGATTTCCGAGATTTGAACTTCTTGAGTTCAACTGCCTCAACAGGTGGATTAACAGGGCTCTCAATAAACTTTGACATCCCTTTGGCCTCAATAGCCAAGGTAAAAGTACGAGACCAAATCAAATAGTTGGTACCATCCAACTTAATATGGCAAATATCCAAAGAAAAATTATCTAGAGTCCCTACACGACTCAACTCATCATTTGTATTAACGGAAGCCTTTTGTTTATCCTCCGACATTGCAACAAACCCAAATTATGATAAACGATGTACGACCACAAAAAAAATCTACCAGAATGGACCACAAATTGACTGAAACCCAGAAAAACTAAGCAAACTAAGCAAGTCCTGTCAATTGTAGAAGTAACCAAAAGTACCCAGTAAAAAAAATTTAACCGTGAACTGTTCAGTCCAGTAGAAGTTTAAAAACACAGACCCCAGCCTCTAAAACTCTTAAAAAACGACCTTGGACAGTCTTAATCCCTGAAACGTGATTACCCAGTGGGTATAGGGAGGAAACTGAAGTCGTACGAGGTCAGAAGAGATCGCCGGCGCCCGTCGAGCAAGATCGAGGTTCTGTCGGATGTCGTACAGTGTCGTAAGCCTTAACGAAACCAGATACACAACCTGGTCAGAGGTCAACGGCGGTGGATAAGAAGGTTCAAAGGCTCGTCGGCGATGGAAAGGCTGAAATGAGGGTTGTTCGTGGTCGAAAACAATTCGGCGAAATCCAGATCCAAATCGGAGCAAGATCCAGATCGTTGGTAGGTAAGAACAAGGCCTGCCGTACGTCGTACAGCGTCGTCGGAGATGATAGGGCCTGTCGGTAGGTTGTATAGCAGCCGTTCAAGATCGGAGCTTTGATACCATGTAAAATTAGACGACAGAATTGAGACCCAAAAGGTTAGGGTTATTTTCTTATTACGTTGTACTTATACGAATGTAAACAGTAATTACACTACAGTACTTGATCTTCTAATCTACTTACATAAGAGATTAAATGTAAATTACAACTAATTATATACAAACCCATAACTTAACAACTTTGCATTGGCTCCTCTCCGCGAATAACCAAGCTACACACCCAACCTCGGTTCCGCCGTTCCGGTCTCTCGAGTATTCTCACAATGGTTCTGCTGTCCCGAGTTCCCATTGGCAGCACGCGCGCGCACACACACACCCCACATAATGGGCTACCATGTTCGGCCACATTGTGGTTTCTAAACCATTTCTCTTTTTCAAATCACGTCTTTGCATTAACCACACCCTAAGTGTCATGTTTCTACTTTCTCGGTTTTTGTGTCTTGTTTTCATGCACAGACTTCGCGGTAGGACCCTTGTACATTATAATATAAATCATTCATTATAATCTTGAAACTAAACTAGCAAGTTCATCCAACTCTGTTACTTATGCTCATATTATCACGTAGTCATGCTCAAACATTTAGCACACAATATAAAGCATAGTATCACATGGACGGACACCTTTGGGGTGGATACCATTTATGTTTTATCACACATCAAACAAGTAATCCTAGTAATCACATATACATTCTCATACCCATCCTTAAGATCAAAATACGAATACTTTCAATCAAGCTTTAAATTCTTATCTTTCAAATTCCGTTCTTTCTTTCTTTTGGAGAAGTTCAAAACAACACATGTTTATTTAGAGTAAAAGTCGAGTTATTCATCATGCTCATATTTCTCTTTGCATTTTTGGTAGAACAAGTTTACTAGTTATGTTTCTTTCATACAATTTCAAACACAAAACGTGAATATAGTTTTTCTTTTTATGTTTAGAGTACGGGAAATCTACATATACTAAACTTTATACTTAGAGAAAGTGGTTAGAGGTATTCTACCGTTCTTCTTGACAGTAGGGCGGCTACGAACAAGTATGTTGGCGATTGAATGGAGTGACTTTCTACGGAAAGCTTCGGTAGCTTCGAAAGAGAAAAGGTTTATCTCGAAACTAGTCCTTGACTAACTACTAAACTTTTTGGATCGAAAGGGTGGTCGTGTGGTGGTCTTGGATGAGTTTCTTGAAGGACTCAAGAACAAAGTAAGAACAAGAATTTCTAAAGAGAGAAGTTGAAGGCTTGAAGGTGTAAGTTGAATGGCATGAGGGGGGTGCTATTTATAGCAAAAATCTTGGCTCCCTCTCCCCTCAATTGGCCGGCCCCCTTTCTCTCTTTCCTTCTCTCATTTTTTGCTCCATTGTGTTGTCAAATCATGGCTTTAATCATGCCATAGCTTTCCCTCACTTGTCATTTCCAATTTTAGGCCAAAATCCAGGTTATCGTGAAGGGTTTTGGCGTTGTCTTGACTTGTCTTGTCTAGGAGGGGTTGCTTGCAAGAAAGAAGAAAATAGTTGACTAGGATTGTGTTTAAAGTAGGCTAAGTTGCCTAGAAATGAGGTGTGAAATAGTTATTAGGCTTAAGGGCTAAAAGGTAGCTTGTGAAAGTGAGCAAAACATATGCACACACTCACACACCTTCTCTCTCTCTCTCTCTCTCTCTCTCTCTCTCTCTCTCTCGTACTATGTATGTATATGTGTATATATATATACATAGCTATATATATACATAAGTACACTTAAGTACTAACTAGTCTAGCTTTCTAAGTCTAGGGAAAAAGTAATGATTATGGTAAGGCTTTCAAGTGCTATCTATTGACCAATGGGTAAGCTCTTTCCTTGAAAGTGTACCTATCTATATACATATATATATATATATATATATATATATATATATATATGTATATACACACACACACACATGCATAGCTAAGAGTACTTAGGTACTAATTAGTCCTATTAGGTCTAAGAGGGAAGGGTAATGATTATAGATGGCTTCAAATGACAAGAACATTGTCCATTGGGTAATATTTTCCTAGCAAGTGTGTATATACAGTCATGATTAGGGTAGGCTATTATGTACATATACCTATATATAAGTAACTTTGGTGGGTAATTAGGTTTAAGGCTATAAACCTTAGGTTTGCATGCATGGCATGCATAATGATTACTACTTTTGGAAGCAAAATGATGGCTTCCTTTGGTCCAATGGTTCTTAAATATTAGGGAAGGTAACTAAGTTGATTGGTAACTAGGTTTCTCAAACCAATTGGTTGGAAACTAGCCAAGTAGGATTTCTAGCCAAGATTATAATTTAAAGATTTAATTTTGTAAGTCTTAAATCTAATTATGATGGATTATAAGAGAGAATTTATAAAGCAAATTCAAGAATAAATAATGAATTTTCAAATATTTAAACGAGATTTTTATTCGCCAAAGTTCGGAGTTGTTACATATTACATTTTCATGTTAAGGCCAACACTTCCCCACACCCCCCACCACACACACGCGCGCGCGCGCCCTTTATCCTATCCCCATGTTCATCAATTTTCATTTTAACTCCACATGCAAATATTAACATAAACCTCCTATAACAACTATCGCACCTCAAGTATGAACATGTCTTCATACCAAACAAATCACCAAGCCGATGTTAGATTAATGAACCACAATAATCGGGAAGGCTGTAAGAACAAAAAGAAGCCAAGCACAGACATTCCAAACGAATCTAGCATG
Organism: Rhododendron mucronatum var. ripense; assembly: GCA_019656295.1. Taxonomy (NCBI): domain Eukaryota; kingdom Viridiplantae; phylum Streptophyta; class Magnoliopsida; order Ericales; family Ericaceae; genus Rhododendron; species Rhododendron mucronatum. Next base: position 6,576,131 of record BPLT01000003.1, on the reverse strand, counting down.
CCAGCTCAAGTTTACCGATCATAGTTCTCATATGATTACACCATCTTGTCTCGATTCCCATTAATGGGTACCAAAACCATTTTCTCCATTATTTCCAAATCCTTATTCGTATTCGTCTTTCATTCTCAAGTTCCCATTCATCTACAAAGTGTCATGCATTTCATTTCCGTTTCATGTACGTTCCCCGGGTATTTGGGACCCCGTGTGTACCCAGCCGGCATCCCACCAATTGGCAGATCCGCTTGTCTCCGGGTATTTAGGACCCCGTGCATCCCCTGCCGACATTACACCGATTGGTGGATCCGTTCATAATTGTTATGCCTTTAAATTATCCGAGTTTCAAATTTTACATTCAACGATCCACGGTGCCATCACGTATATCATTTAATAAGTCCATGCCATTCATATAGAGTGTAACATATTCTTGTTACTCAAGCAACTTCATCATCCAACTTCTTTCTAATCTCAATACATAACAAACATGCCCACAAAACCAACTTACGGATCATATAAACAAAGATAACCTCATCTTCATAAGTACAATAAGGAAGACACACAAATCCAATATTCATCATGTAGTAAACCAACGCTTTAATCTCATCAATCGAACAACTTCAACATCACATCATTTTAGCGCATATCAATACATCAACCGTACATATCCTGTATTCCACACAAGTTCTTACTTCTTACTTGATTTGACTATCCCCATTTCTTGTTTTAATATATCATGTGACCATTACTCATCCCATTCCCTATACTTGTCATTATTTCATAATTAGCGTTCACGCGTCTTGTTTCGATTATCAATGACTCTTAACAAGTCCTTAACTTTCATTTTGATGATAATTAATTCCTTTTAAGACCTAAGATGGTACACTATGCGTCCAACGTCTAACTATATCCATAAACCCATAAATATGTGTAATAGAACCCAACGGAACAACCCAAAGCCTCAAAACATGTAAACGGGAAAATTTAAGAAAAAATGTCTTGGGTTCTGGAACTGCAAAAACAAGGGTTTCGGAACTGGATGGGTGTCGAAACTGGCAAAAACAGGGGTTTCAAAACTCAACCCGAGAAACTTAAAAATTCACCACTGGACAAAGGTTTCCGGAACTAGGCAAAAAGGGGGTTCCGGAACCAATATGGAAATTTTCCACGAACAAGATAGACATGGGTGATTTTGTTCAAGCTCAACAACAACATTTTAAACATGATTTTGAAAACACATAAATGAGGTGAGAAATCTCTACCTCAAAACCCAAAGATTCCGAGCAAGCCCTAGACTTTCAAACTTGAAATCAACCGAATACTCTCGTCCAAGCTCAAACCACGGATTTTGAGTTCAATAATGCAATCAAAGGGTGGAGAGGAGATAAATCTAGGTGGGTTTTGGGTGGGTTGGGGGGGGGGGGGGGGGGGGGGGGGGGGGGGGGGGGGGGATATGTGTGAGAGTGAAAGAGAAAGGGGCAATGTGGCCCTCAATACACACACATATACATATATATACTCTCTCACACTTATAGCACTTTTCACCCCTTCATTCATTATAGCCCAAATTAACTTCCAAACTTTCAAGTTCTATCTCATTGGACCCTAAATCACATATTCACATCATATTTCTCGTTTTCTTATAACTCATGCATTTATAAAACATTGAAATTTATAGAAATTAAAAACAGGGGTCTCTTCACGCTCACATCTTCTTCTCTGTTCTCTAATCAAGTGATTCCTTATATCTTTAATATTGGTTTGAACCCTCCAATTACCAGTGACAATACCGGTACCTCGTTTAGAATTTTTCTTCCAAAACTTACAACCTTAAAATCCTCTTTTAGTTGATGGTGTTAATAATGTGGTCATACATTTGCTTTTATATCTTTTGCTTTAATTTGGATTAGGGAGTTTGGTATTTTATTTTATTTTTTGATCGGCAGGAGTTTGGTATTGTTAGAAGGAATTCATGTTGTGAATTGAATTGTGCCCTATGAGTTTTCTGCTAAAGGAGAATATTAATTAGAGGAAGGCCATCTAGTGAATTTTGGGAGCCAGATTGAGATTAAGTTTTATTCCATTTTTTATTTTGTGTGTCAATAATAATGTGTGTGGAATGAGAGGCAGTTGATGGTGGTGGACTTGGTGGTTGGTGGGATGGTTTAAATACTCCTTAAGTTTAGATTGCAAACGAATCCTTTCATGGATTTGACGAAGAAATTAAATGCATGTGCAAGAACATTAATGGAGTTAAATGAATGTGCAAGATAGGAAAGGGAAAAAAAAAAAGATGCGTATCGGGGGTAATGATTTTGGCACCTATTTTTTTTTTATAAATCCATTAAAAAAATTTCTTCTAGTATGCTTTGAAACTTTTGTTATGTAATTAGAATCACCAAAAGACAATTTTGGGGTGCATTTATAAAAAAAATGGAGTAAAAAATCATTCACTAATTCTCGAATTTTGTTTTCTAGGAAATGTTCCAATCAAAGTTAATTAAGAGCATCTCCAGTCTTAACCCAATGTTTTTACTTCTAGTATGCTTTGAAACTTTTGTTATGTAATTAGAATCACCAAAAGACAATTTTGGGGTGCATTTGTAAAAAAATGGAGTAACAAATCATTTACTAATTCTTGAACTTTGTTTTCTAGTAAATGTTCCAATCAAAGTTAATTAAGAGCATCTTCAGTCTTAACCCAATTTTTTTACCCAAATTTGGGTGAAAACTCATTTTGGGTCAGCCCCACTTCAATGGCAAAATGATCTTTTACCCAAACATATTTATTTTTTAAGTATTCAATGGCAATAATGTAAATAAGAGAGGGGAACAAATTTGATTTGGGGTAGAGAGTGACTGCTGTGTTTGGGGGTTCGAATTATCAGGACCTAGACTGGGTGTGGTTAGGTTCCTCCCTCCTCCGCTCCTGCCGCCGGACCTACAACAAGTCACTAGGGCTTGGATTGCCCAGTGACCCTCCGATGATCAAGTTAGATCTCAGGAGTGAAATTTAGGTCTAGGGTTAGGGAAGAATAGCATACCTTTCGTCATGAGAGTCCCTTTGTATTTATAGACCTAGGTTTACTTGGCTTTCAAGCCAACGCGTGGTGGTCACGCTCAGGTAACCGCTTTGGGTGACATCATTCATGACGAAGGGAATAAAGCGGTTACGGAGCACATGACCTGATCCAAATGATTGTTGCTGTATTGGATTTGAAGTGGGGACAATCCATCGTAACTGCCTCGATCTGATGCATTGGATAGAATTGAGTCCGAAGCATGTACCCGATCACGGCACCGAACCAAAGGTCAGGAGTAACAACACTCTTCGACTCACCATTGAAGTCCAAATAGATGATGGCTCAAAAGTCCGGCCCGGTCACCGACGTGATGACCGAGGCCACCACAATAGACCCTCAAGTCCCTGGAGCCCCAGGCTTCTGCTCCTGGGTTTTGACTCTTTCGTGAGCCACATCTCGAGCTTTCTTTAAATGGGGCTGCCGAGGAGCAAACATGCTTCGGTGGCCACCATTTCAGCTGCCTCTGACAGGAAAAATCCACGTGTCGAACCCACCGAGATGCCAGAAGGCAAAAGCTGTCTCGGCACGTGCCGCGTCAGTTGATTTGTACGAAGCGTCACTTTGGGGACATGTGTCATTAGGCCAGTGGTTCGGCCATACGGCGCCCTCTCCTCGGTGCAGAGCCCCATACGGTGGCCGTCCGATGAGGACACGTGTGAAAGATCCAACGGTTCGGTGCACGACGCTTCGTTTCCCACGCAACGCTTTGTCCTTCTCGATATAAATAGGGGAGAAAGAGGAAGGACGGCCATTCTGCCCTTTGCTCTGAAGTCCAACCGCCGCCGTCATCTGCCGCCATCTTTCATTCGAGATTGTGATCATTTTGGACGACGATCGCCACGCAGATTCGTGGTAAGTTGAACTCCACACTTTTCTCTTCACATTTTGACCATTTTCTTCAAGTTTTAAGTCGTCTTTGCCACGTTTTTAGAATCGAACCACAACTCGCCGCCTCTGGTTCGCGGCGGTGCTGGGAATTCCCAGTGCTGTTCGTGCTGCGACCGAGGTCTAAACTCTTCTCGAGACTTAAATTCTTCCCGAGGCCTATCTTCATCCCGAGACTCTTAGGATTAGTACCAGTCCCAAGGGGAGGCCTTCCCGAAGAGGGTGCCCTGATTTTAACCGAGACAAAAATATTCCGAGGAGTAATGACCATTCTGTCCCGAGCGCTAGGTCTTCTTGCTTTTCCCTGAGCACATAGCTAACGGGTTTTTGCACATCTTTCTTTGTTAGGTAGGGGCGAATGGTCATTGAGCTCTCTTCGGGCAGTTCAAGTAGCTCGGTTTCTTCTGCTGACCTCGAGGGAATATTCTCGGAGGTTCGTTCCCGAGCCGCGTACCGAACTCCCTTGGACCTCATCGAACCGTCGGATCCTCTGAGACCTCCACAGCAGAAAATAACCTTCGACGTGAGAATGACGGAGCCAAGCACCTCGGATCATGGACCGGGGCCCTTCGCCGATGCCCCAGAGGAGGTTCGCAGACGAAGGAGGCCGATGAGGCCCTGTCCCTATAGGAACCAATATTTTGATGGGATGCCGGCCACCTATGCGGAATTCAAACGGGTTTATAGCGTGCCACACGACGTCAAGGTCCGGCTGCTCCCAAACAACGATCCAAGGGATTCGCCCCATCGAGAAGGGGCACTGATCTTCCCCCTGATGGCCATAACAGAGGGGGGGTTCGGTTCCCTCTCCACCAATTTGTTAGGCGAATCCTCCAGACCCTCAACCTTATTTCCTCCCATCTCACGGTAAACTCATATAGAATTATTACGAGCATCATAGAGCTGATAAGGCAATATAACCTGACCTTCGGTATGGAGGAACTCTTCGAAGTTTACCTGCTCAGAGTCAACCACGAGCACCAGCTGTACTAAATGTCCTGCCGCTCCGGTTATGACACATTCTTGATCGACCATCTGCCCGACTCCGAGGAATGGGCCGGTCTCAATGTGTCGATCACTGGGAACTTCATGTTCGGTCCCGGGGAGAGGGCAAACACAACCACCACGGTGCAATTTGAAAACGGATCCCCTGGTTGGTCAAACCTTTCCTTTCGGTATACTTCTTTAATACGTTGCTGTACTTAGCATGTTATACTGATATCCCTTCCTTTGGTGTACTGTTTTTGCAGCCCAGGGCGTTGTTGCTATGCTTCGGGAAAGAGCCGTTCGTGCTCGAATCACTGTCGCCTTCGCCATCCCCCTCACCAGCCGATACGCTCCTGAACTGCTCGGTTATATTGCATCGTATACCAGCTTTTCAAAGAAGAAGCCAAGGCAGCAGGGCGTTCCGAGGGCGGGCAGGGGACGAGGCCGAGGAGGAAGAGCGGGAAGAGGAGGCGGGCGAGGGAGTGGTGCGAATGAAGTAGAGAGTAGCACTTCCGAGCCTCAGGGCGTTATCCGCCAAGAAGTCGACCGAGAGACACCAGAGAGGACCGGGCTGAGCAGAGAGATGTCCGGACTTGGGACTCAGGAGGTGCTAAACCTGAGGCGTCAGAGGCCGAGGGGGAGGGGCCGAGGCCAGGTCTCCATGACACCAGGCGCAGGGACCTCGAGGGCATCCCCCGCCCCTCCACAGGAGCCCCTGGAGAAGCGGGCTCGGTTAGAGGAAAGGAGGGATGCTCGCGCCGAGGGCCACGAGACCATCAACCTTACTGAGGAGGAGGAGCGGACGGATGGGCAGGGGAATGTGGGGAACAAGGGCGGCCAATGGGTCTACCTAAGGGAGCTTCCCTGGGCTCCGGAATTTCACCATTTTGCTGGACGTCCAATCCACCACGCCAACACCGTCAAAAACCTCGGTGTGGCGTTCGGTATGCTCAGGGGGAGCATCCTTTCACGGGACGCCCGGGCGGTGACGGGTTTAACCGAAGACATCACCGCCGAGATAGCGTAGGCCCTTTTCACTGTAAGATGCGATTGCGTATTACTTCTATTGCACTTCGTTCCTTTCGACCTATGTGTTTGAACTTCATGGATTCCTTCAATTTTTGTTGACAGGCCGGAGCTCGGGCAATGGTGATCAACGACCTCTGCAAGGAGCAGGAGAGGGAGATAGAAGAGCTGAAACAGGCTCTTGGGCAGAAAGAGGATGATTTGAAGGTGGCCAGGGAAACCTGCGCTCTCTACCTGGTCGATTTTCAGAGATGCGACGGCGAGCGAGTGCATGCCGAGGGTCGAGCTGCCAAGGCTGAAGAAAATGCAGAGACGCTTAGGGTCACCCGAGCTCGGGAGGTCGAGGCTGCAAAGAATAAGGGCTATGATGAGGGCTGGGTTGCGGCCGGCGTGGAATACAATAAGCAAGTTCGAGAAATTGAAGCCGAGCTGCACAAGGATCGCTTTCTGGACGGGCTACGCTTCGGTCACGAGGCCCTGTTAAGCAAGCTTGATCTCCCAGCGGATTTCAATCTCCGAGCCATGCCCCAACCACCACCCGAGGAACTCGTGCTGCCCGAGGAGGAGGATGAGGCGGTGCAAATTCCTGAGGAGCAACAAGCCCCGGGGAATCGAACTGGGCCTGACACCGCCGCTCCAACCGAAGATACTTAGGACGCTTTTACCTTCTCTCTCCCCCCCCCCCTCTCCCTTTTTTTTGAACGCTTCTGAGAATTTTAACTTGGTTGTTTTTGGCTGGACGGCTCCGGACATATGGAGCTTGTCGTTCCAGAGCTTGTGTAATAGCTTGTTAGGATTTCAACTTTGAATCAGGTGATCTTTCTGCTTTGAATGATTGTTTTCCTCTTTTTCCTGAGTTATGCTTGTTTTTGTTGTTGCTATGATGTATCGATGCCCCTGCTTCGGTTGTGCTTCTGATACGAACTTTTACCGAACAATTGTCGGAAGAACGATCCGAAGCAAATTTGGATGCAGGAGAAAGGGTTGAAAACCGAAGCCCAGTCTTGAGCAAAAATTAGGGAGAATCGGGTGACCTAGTCCGAAGCAATCAAAGAATAATTTGCAGTGTTTTCCATGCCCCTGCTTCGGACTAGTGCAACTTTAAGCATTGCTCACGAAAATAGCCATAATGAGGCGGAGGTGAGCGAGACGGTGGTGCTACTAGGGGACTTGGGCTAGGTCGCCAAGGGATATGGCCCTGGCCATAGGTTGGGGACGCAGCGAGCCCGAGTAGGGAGAGACTTTGGTTGCTCGGTATAAGGGGCTTGGTGGAAAGCCGAGTGTCCTTAAGGCGAGTGACCAGAAGTTCAAACGACCGAAGAGGCTGAGGCGACTTAGTGGGAATTTGTCCAAGGGTATCACCTATGGGCGGACAAAATCCTTTAAGTCGGTGTAAATCGGTCCGACTAGGAAGAACCGAGTGTAAGTAATTAAAACAGCATAAACAGGGAATACAAGTAATGCTCAGGAAAAGAAAGATTTTCATTCAAACATACTGGGATGCTGCCATTACATAAGCATACTGCCTTTGACATTTAAAGTGAAAGAAATACAAGTGATCAGTGAGATGGGAGCTGGTAACCGAGCGCTAGCCGTAGAACTTTTTAAGGTTGTTCACGTTCCATGTCTTGGCAATGGGCGAGCCGTCCAACTTTTCTAACTTGTAATTCCCTGAACCGAGGTGTTTAAGAACTCGGTAGGGGCCCTCCCAGTTGGGCATTAGTTTCTTCTTCTTGGATTTCTCCACCACCTTCTTCCAGACAAGGTCGTCTTGTTTGAAGGACCGAAGGCAAACATTTCGGTTGTAATCCTTGGCAACCTCCTGTTGGTATGAGGCCAGTTTTATCCTTGCGTTCTCGCGTTCTTCTTCGCCCAGGTCGAGGTCGGAGGCAATGGTGTCATTGTTGACTAATGCGTCAAAGTTTTTAGTTCGGATGGTAGGAAGTCCGACCTGGATAGGAATGACTGCTTCCATCCCGAAGGCTAGGGAGTGCGATCGGTGGATCGCCGAGGTGTGGTACGGTAGCCCCAGAGCACTCGGGGTAATTCTTCGGCCCATTTACCCAGTCGAGACTCGAGTCGGCGCTTAAGGCCGGACGAAATAGCCTTGTTGGCGGCTTCGGCTTGTCCGTTGCCCTGGGGGTAGGCCGGGGTAGACGTGTCCCACTTGGTACCATACTCGTCAAGCAGGGCCCGGTACTTCTGTCCTATAAACTACTTCCCATCGTTTGTAATTATGGCAAAGGGTACACCGAAGCGAGAGATGATGTTCCGCCACACGAAGCGGATGACATCTGTTTCTTCAATGGTGACCAGGGGCTCGGCCTCGACCCATTTTGAGAAATAGTCGGTTGCAGTTAAAAGGAACTTGAATCCTCCCGGAGCGACTGGGAGCTTACCGACGATATCTATGCCCCATTGGGAGAAGGGCCAAGGGCTGATGAGAGGGCTGAGGTCGTGCGCCGGTTGGTGGATGATGGGAGCAAACATCTGACACTTCTTACAACGCCGGACAAACTCTTCGGAATCCTTCTTCATTGTCGGCCACCAATATCCCTGAGTAATGGCTCGGTGAGCGAGGGACCATCCGCCGGAATGACAGCTGCTATCGCAGGCGTGAAGCTCTTCGATGATGCCCGGAACTTGATGTGGGTGGGCGACCAACAGGTATGGCCCAATAAATGATCGTCAGTAAGGCTTGCCATTGGGGTTGAGCCAGTAAAGGGCAGCTTTGTTCCGAAGGCGGTGGGCGTCTTCTTGTGGGAAGGGAGGATGTCATCGCGTAGGTAACTGACGATTTCATCCATCCAACTTGGACTGAGGTCTATGTTAAGGACCTCGTGGGATAACATTTCAAGCTCAAAACTGGGTTTGTCGATGGAGCTGAAGGAGATAGAGCGATGTTCCGAGGAAGAGCAAGCCGAGGCGAGTCCTGCGAGTGCATTGGCGTGGGTATTTTGCTCGCAGGCAATGTGCTCGACTCGGATGGCCTTGAAGGCTTTAAAGAGGTGGACAGCGGAGCTAAGGTAGGTCCGCATTCTGTCGTCCTGAGCTTCGTATTCCTCTGACAGCTGATTGACCACGAGTTGGGAGTCGCTATAGACCACCAGTTCCTCGATACCTAGCACCTGGGCGGTCTTGAGCCTTGAGATGAGTGCCTCGTACTCGGCCTCGTTGTTAGAGGCCGGGAAATTGATAGAGATGGAACTTTCGTGTAGGACGCCGAAGGGGGAGAGGAGTACGATCCCAGCTCCTGCGCCTCGGCTATTGGAGGCGCCATCGACGTACATCTTCCAAATATCGCCGTGGAAGAGCTTCCATGCAGAGCTTGGGGTTGCCTGATGGGCCGCTTCAGGGTGCGGGGGGCGGGACTGAAGTGAGAGCGTCGGTTGGGGTAAGCTTGGCGATAAAGTCGGCTAGTACCTGAGCTTTAATGGCTGTCCAAGGTTGGAAGTGGATTTCAAAGTTCGTGAGCTCGACAGCCCACTGTGAGATTCTGTTAGAGAGGTCAGCCTTCCGAAGGAGGGACTTGAGGGGGTACTCGGTTAGGACGATGATACGATGTGACTGGAAGTAGGGGGCAAGCTTTCGAGAGGCAGAAACGAGAGCGAGCGCAAGTTTTTCCAAAGGGAGGTAGCGTGTCTCGGCAGGAGTCATAGTCTTACTGGAGTAGTAGATAGGCTGATGCTCCCTTCCTTCCTGTCGGACGAGCACCGAGCTTATAGCGTGTTGAGAGACAGCTAGGTAGAGGAATAGGTCTTCCTGGTCCCGAGGGGTGACAAGGAGTGGGGCCTCGGAGAGATAAGTCTTCAACTGCTGTTGGCCCGGTCGCAGTCCTCTGTCCAGGCGAAGCTGCGCTGGCTTCCTTTCAAAAGCGCAAAGAACGGTTGGCATTTGTCCGAAGAGCGACTTATGAACCGATTCAATGCGGCGGCCATGCCGGTTAAACGTTGGACGTCCCGTTTGTTGTGGGGGGCGGAGAGTTGCTTAATGGCGAGTATTTGGGCTGGGTCGGCCTCGATACCGCATCGGGAGACGAGGTGACTGAGGAATTTCTCGGAACTGACGCCGAAGACACACTTCTCAGCGTTGAGGCGGAGCTTATGCTTCTTGAGGATTTCGAATACTTCGGCGAGGTGTGGTAGGTGATCGCTTGCACGCATGCTCTTAACCACCATATCGTCAATATAGGCTAGCATCGTGTCTCCCAGTAGGCGCTCGAACATCTTGGTTATCATTCGCTGGAAAGTGGCCCCGGCATTCTTCAAACCGAAGGGTATGACAAGGTAACCGAAGATACCATGGGGGTGATGAAGGCCGTGTTTTTAACATCCCCTTCTCTCATGGCGATCTGATGGTAGCCTTGGTACGCATCCAAGAAGCTAAGTCGTTCGTGGCCTTCGGTGGCATCGACGAGCTGGTCGATCCGAGGAAGGGGAAAAAAATCCTTCGGGCAGGCGTCGTTGAGATTGGAGTAGTCAACACAGACCCGCCACTTGCCGTTCTTCTTTTTCACTTCCACGGTGTTGGCCAGCCATTTGGGTTACTGGACTTCTCGAATGGCCTTTGCGTTTAGGAGTCGGTTAACCTCTTCGATGACGACGTCGGAATGAGCTGGGGAGGATTGCCGGGCCCTTTGCACGACCGGGCGCTTAGCGGGGTCAATGTTGAGCTCGTAACAGATGAAGGAAAGGTCGACCCCGGGCATGTCGTACGGGGTCCATGCGAATGCTTCCAGGTTCCGCTTAAGAAAAGCGACCGTCTCGTTTCGATCATCTTCCGGGAGGGAGGAATTAATGAGGAAAAAACGGGAGCCGTCGTCGGTGAGGGGGAAGGTGAGAAGGTCGTCGGCTACCTTGTTGTTGACTGGCCGACCGATGTTTTCCAGGACTGGAGCCTCGGAGACCTCTATGAGGTTGACCCGAGACGTCTGCTTACTGCTTCGGACGGCATTGACATAACACCGTTTGGCTGCGGTCTGATCTCCGCGCAAGTCCTCTTGACGTCCGTTAGCACTGATGAAACGTACAACCTGGTGGTAAGTGGAGGCAATTGCCTTTAGCCTATGGAGCCAGTTGCGTCCAACGATGGCGTTATAGGGACCAGGGACATCCACCACCACGAATTCCATGTTAAGAACGACCGAGCCGGCGCGGATGGGAAGAGTGACCTTGCCGAGTGGCCAAACCGGAGTCCCGTTAAAACCGATAAGTGGAACTTCAGATGGACGGAGTTCGGTGTCGGGAATCTTCAGATCCTTGAACAGAGAGTAGTACATGACTTCGGCCGAACTGCCCTGGTCGACGAGGACGCGTCGGATGTTGAAAGTGCTGATGTGTAGCGTGACCACGAGGGCGTCATTGTGTGGAAGTTAGACATGGTTGAGGTCTTTCTCGGTGAAAGGTATCGTCCATGTGGCGCCGTCGTCGGTTCTGGAACGCTTTGGTTCGGGACCGACCATCATGACCTGCTTGGATGAGGAGGCCGCGTTTAGCTCTTCTCGAATGATGCGGGCGGCCTTGGAGTTCAGAGGACCGTGAATGACGTGAATCATCTGGACCTCTTCCTCGGTGTTATTCTCGGTACGTTGTGCCCGAGCCGTTGTTTTCTCGCGATCAATGAAGTTGCCGAGGTGGCCACTCGGGACAAGCTGCTCCAAGTAGGCCTTGAAGGGCTTGCACGCAGTGGTGAAGTGACCCTGTTCGTTGTGGAAACTGCAACGGACGATGGGATTTTTGATTTTCCCATTTTCGGTTCCGAGCTTTTGATTTGGGAAGGAGAAGAAGGGCTGATCCTTCACTTGGTCGATGATCCGGTAGATAGGAATGGTGAAGACGGTCTTCTCTGCGTTGAAATCACTTGGCTTCGGTCCCCTCTTCTGTGATCGCTTGATATTGTTGACCTGTTTCTTTGGCGTTGATACAGGTGCAGGGTTTGGTGTGGATACCGAGGTGTTTATAGTCTTTGAACTCGCGGGCTTCCCGATGCTTCTCTCCGCCTTGGATTTGATGAGCTGACACCAACCCTAGATACGAGTCATAAGGTCTTTCATGGAGTTGGGCTTATGGCGAGCGAGGTCGTCGTAGACCTGTTCGTCTTGGGAGGTAAGACCGAGCTTGAATCCTCGGGCTGAGATGACGCCGTCGCAACCCTCTATCTCATTGAATAGCTCCCAGTAGCGACCGGCGTCTTGCTGGAGCGTCTCGTCATTTCGCTTGCGGAGGGCCAGGAGGGAGTCGATCTCCTTCTCGTGTTTATTGCTTGTCACGAACCGGGCCATGAAAGCATCACAGAGGGAATCGAAGGAGGAAATTGACCGAGCCGAGAGTTGATTGAACCAGGTAAGACCTAGGTTGCCGAGGCTGGCAGGAAACACTTTGCATAGGAAGGCATCGTGCGAGGGCTCGTTTCGAAGAAACAACGACATTACGAGCTTGTACTGGACTAGATGAGTGTAGGCCTCGGTTTTGTCGTCGTATTTGGCAAATTTGGGCTGGGTAAATCCCTTGTGGGGGGTGACCGAGTCGATCTCCCTCGTGAAAGGGGAGGTCGTGAGCCATGTAAGTCGCGCGTCGCAGTGAGATCGGATTGAACTGTCGAAACCGTCTGGACGCTCAGTCGCCGTACGCTTCGTTGGAATAAGCTTATCCAACCTTTCGTATTCCTTCCTCTTCGGTATGACGCTGACCGACTTCTGGGGGGGCTGCTCACAGCGATGCTTTCGGTAGCTATCTCGGGTGGAAGGCTCGAGGCGCTCAGTGATCGGGCTTCTGCTATGGATGCCGGAAGGATGCGAGACGATAGGGCTCTTGGCTCTAGAGCCCTTCAGGCGCTCGCGATATCCTCTGGTTTGAAACTCCACAAGGCATCCTCTCCCCTGGCTGCCCTTGTGAGGCTAGGGGTAGATTTTCGGACTTTCTTGCCCACTCGGACTGAATGGGCGGAGGAGGCGGAGACACTCCCAACACCGAGTCTCTCGAAGGCCGATGGTTTCCTTTGAAGACGCATAAGGGAGCGGGAACGATCCCTGCGCGGTGTGCCTTTCGCGGCTCGGTCGTCCTCCGCCCTTGGAGGCTCGAGACGATCCTTGACTGAGGGACGGGCTCTGTGCTCCAGTGGGTGACCGGCTTCGCGGCTACGAGGAGGGGTATGACGGCTCTTCCTTCCGCCACGACTCCCGGAGGAGTGAGATGGGGAGATCTGAAGGAGATGCTTGATCTCCGCCAACTCATCATGAACGTGTCTGTCGCGCTCCACAATCGTCGTGAGATCATCGATTTTCCGCTCCAGGTGGCAGATGTAGGTGTGAAGCTCAGAGGGTGGGCCGGCGTTTAGGATTGAGGTTCCGGCGCCTACTCCGATGGACATGTGCGCCTTCCCTAGCGCGGTGGCTCCGCCAGAGGCCAGGCCGTGCTCCACGAGGGAACCGAGCCCGTGAGCGGAACCACCGTGTTGTGCGTTGTCGACTTCGACCATCTTTGAGTCAGGAATGAGGAACGGAGCTGAAAAGGGGAAATGGACGTTTGAAAGAGCAGCTAGGTCCCCAGCAGAGTCGCCAATTGTGGGGGTTCAAATTATCAGGACCTAGACTGGGTGTGGTTAGGTTCCTCCCTCCTCCGCTCTTGCCGCCGAACCTGCAACAAGTCACTAGGGCTTGGATTGCCTAGTGACCCTCCGACGATCAAGTTAGATCTCAAGGGTGAAATTTAGGTCTAGGGTTAGGGAAGAATAGCATACCTTTCGTCATGAGAGTCCTTTTGTATTTATAGACCTAGGTTTACTTGGCTTTCAAGCCAACGCGTGGTGGTCACGCTCAGGTAATCGCTTCGGGTGACGTCATTCATGGCAAAGGGAATAAAGCGGTTACGGAGCACATGACCTGATCCAAATGATTGTTGCTGTATTGGATTTGAAGTAGGGACCATCCATCGTAACTGCCTCGATCTGATGCATTAGTGAGTCCGAAGCATGTACCCGGGCACGGCACCGAACCAAAGGTCAGGAGTAACAACACTCTTCGGCTCACCATTGAAGTCCAAAGAGATGATGGCTCAAAAGTCCAGCCCGGTCACCGACGTGATGACCGAGGCCACCACACTGTGAAAAAAAAGAGAACTCAGCCCAACTCCATAGCCACTGCCAACCTCTGCAGTTTTTCTCCACCAAGTCGACATGTGCTCCGGCAACCACCAATCACCACAACCCTCCGGCAACCACCCAAACAGTTAACCACTTACCACCACCCAAATAACTCTGATCCTTATATCTTCCTTTCTTTTCCATTTGTAGGAACTCGTTCCGGCGGCAGCAGCCATGTGAATCCCCTAGTCTCCCACTTCGATTTCCATCTGTAGGAACTCATTCCATCTCTCTCTCTCTCTCTCTCTCTAGCCGTTGGAAAAGGGTTTGGGTAGAAGATTGAAGAGATTTTTAAGATTTTTGCCAAAATTTTGAATTTGGGAAAAGGTTTAGGTCAAGATTAGATATGCTCTATGTAAGGACCCTGATTTTTAGTCGGTAAAAATTTCGTTAAATATTTGAATTTTATTTTTTATTACTTGGATTTACTTTTAAATTTCTATAGTTTGTCAAAAGTACATTTTTGCCCCTTGAAATTTCGTTTCTTGCGCTTTAGCCCCACTTAGCAAGACTAGTTCGCTTCTAACCATCCGGTTGGAGGAACTAAGTTAGGAAATCACTTGGTTACTTTCTCCTAAGCTCAAATGGACCATTTTGCCCCTCATTGAACCTTTTGAACCTTTTTAACCCTAAGATTCTTGTAGTACCCTTTTTAATTATTTTGTATTAGGGTTTTGATCTTCCTAGATCACATGGTACATATGTTTATATTATTTTAGTACATGGTAGACTAGAATAAGGCCTTAGTACACATGTGCCAATTAGTTGGCAAATCTTAGCCTCTAAGTTTCCTTTGATCTCAAAATACCAAGTACTTTTATTCTATTTGTTTTCTTGCACCTTTAGCATATATATATTTATGTAGTTGTACTAGTGCAAGGGGAGAGAGAGAGGGAGAGAGGAGGAGAGGCTGGGAGAGAGGGAGAGAGAGAGAAAGAAGCCGAGTGGGAGAGAGAGGGAGAGAAAGAGAGAGGAAGGAGAGAGGAAGGAGGGAGGAAGGAGATTGGTTGTACCATGATTGATCTTTCTTGTACTTCATATCCTTGGGTGAGATTCTTCCTAGCCAAAACTTAATCTCCATTGTCCTTCCATGATTTGTTCACACTAGAATCTTGTACAATTAATCTTGTTCACACCTTTTTTCTTCCAAGAAGGACCAATCCTAGCCATGCAAGCCTAGGGTTAGGCCTTTGATCTTCCTTGATGGCATGACAAGTGTCAAAGTTGTGGTAGAGAGAGAGAGAGAGGGGGGGCCGGCCATTGAGAAGAGGAGAGAGAGCCAAGCTTTGCCTATAAATAGAGGGCCCTTCCAAGCATTTCAACTCACCCCTTTGAAGCATTTGCTCTTCCTTCTCTCTAGAAACCATTTCTGGACAGCCTACTGTCCCTTTGAAAATCCTCAGTTTTCTCTTGCTTAGAATAGTTTTTAGAACCAACTTCCTTCGGGAAAGTTGTAGAACCCTTCGAGAGCTTCAAGTTAGGCTCAAGAACCACCTCAATCGGAGAAGAAATGACAAAGATATTGCCATCCAAAGTTCAGTGAAATTCTCGGATTTCCATTTCCAGACAGCTTACTGTCTCTTCCTTTATCACCGTTTTTCTCCAACCTAGGGTCGTTTTTAGGAGCAACTTCCTTCACAGAAGTTGTAGAGGATTTCTAGATCTTCGATTTCGACCCAAGACCAATTGTATTCGGCTAAAGATTGACCGAGTTACTGCCGTCCGAAGTTCGGTCCAGATTCACCACCCGTAGAATTTTTCCAACTAGCTTATTCGGCCCCGACTAGTTTCGGATCAAGGTAGTTAAATCCTTACCACTTTTCCTATGTTCGAGTAGTTTAATCTTACTACTTTGAAACTCTACTTTTATGTATCGTATCAATCGTATGTTGTTTAGAAGATACTTTGATCATAGATAAGGTTATCTTTTAAAAATTTGAAATGCATATTGTACTTTCAAGATGTTTCAAGTATGCTATGCGGCTTAGAGTTGGATGATCTTGTTGTGTTAATTTCAATGCTTCGATTGAATGCATGTTAGTATGTAAAGTCTTACACCGCGGAGTCTTGCATGAGATCGAGACACGAAAACCGAGAAAGTAGAAACATGGCACCTAGGGTGTGGTTAATGAAAGGGAAAAGTATTTCGAGGATAGAAATATTTTGAAACTACATAATGACCGGTTTTGGTGGCATTATGTGTGTGTGTGCGTGAATAACGGATCCATTGTGAGGTTGTGTGCGTTCCCATGGGATCCCGGACCGGCGGAACCATGGTGATGTATAGCTTGGTTATCCGCGGAGAGAAGCCAATGCAATTGTGTGCCAATGGGAACCCGGCGTGGCGGAACCGAGGTTAGGTGTGTAAGGCTTGGTTATCCGCGGTACGGAGCCAATGCAAAAGATTTTGAAAGGCTTGGTTATCCGTGGTTCGGAGCCAATGCCAAAGATGTTGAAAGGTTGATTTGGTAAGTGGAAAATGTTGACACAGTCTACGACGAGTTACGTAGGAAAAACTCGGAAATCTTAGACACCAACGTTAGATGAATAAACAAATGTGGGTATGTGATTGTTAGTGTGGTTATAAGTGATTTTCTGTTTACAAGTTAAGGGTTAGTGGGTAGGGTTACTCTATTGAGCTTTCGTAGCTCACGGTGTTACTTTTTTGGTGACCCTGTCATATTATATGGGTGGCGACGCCGATATAATGTGTCAAATCCCATAGACGAACAGGGCGAGATCTTCACCTTGGAGGCGTTCGGAGCTGAGGAGCTGGCTAGGATGGAGAAGAAAGAGGAGCTGTAGTTAGGAAACCCTAGTTTCCCTCTCTTTTGTAATATTGAACTCTTGTGAGAGTTTTTGTTGTAATAATGAGCCAGTCTCCAGTTAATTTTATCAATAAAATGTTTATTTAACGTACCCAAAATTCGGGGCGTTACACTCTAAGTAAGAACAACTTGTTATTGATATATATATCTCAAGATGTCCCCATAAGAACTGATTTAGAGATTTAGGACTTGAGACTTTAGGAGAGAGTTACTAGACAATACATTGTAGTGATTCGAGACTCGTCTTCTTTTATGCTACCATCAATACACGTAACTCATGCACAACTCATTCACATGCATGCATCTATCTATATCTATATATTATGGAAGGACTGTTTTTGAATCCCACATAATCCAATGGTCTATAGTTAAGTTGCCTGAGATTACGGGCTGAGATTGATTTAACTCACGAGTTAAGGGCTCAGATTTACGTTTTGGTTCAAGCAATGGCTGAGATTGCTTTGTCTAATTTAACTGTTCCCGCCTAAGAGTACACCACACCACGTTCATCCCCACGAACCTCTCTCTCTCTCTCTCTCTCTCTCTGTAAACAGCTCCCCACATCCCCACGCCTCTCTTAACCGCTCCTACCCATGTCTCTCTCTCCAGTCTCCACCCACTCTTTCGTCTGGCTGGTACATATGACTTCCCCTCTTCACAGCTCGCTTCCTCTTCCATGGAAATTTAAACCGAAGTTCGAATCTGCTGTAAATAGAGTTATCAACTCAATCCGGTAAACTGCTCTCTCTCTCTCTCTCTTCACTATGGCTGCCAAGTTCTATCTCTCTCCCTCTATCACTCGCACCCTTTCTGTACTTATTATATAAACAGTTGCATTTTGTGTGTGAGAGGCTGGGTGCGTACATGTGTTCGATTAAATGTTCACTAGAAAACACTAAATCGTTCGCCCAAAAAAACGCATTCCATGTGATAACTGATTCAGTCTTTTTGGCAGGAGAATGACACAGGAATTTCTTCGTATTCGCCATGGCCGCTGACGGTATGAACATCTATGCTTTGTGTGAGTTGTATCCATGGTTGACGTTTTACGTTGAATTGACTTGAAATTACTATAATGGGTTGTAGTTTGAAACTAGGTCTGATGTTTCTGAAACTCTGTTTTTGTTCCAAAATCCTTCTAATTTAGGAGTTACTTATCTCGATTTCTTAGATTCTCAATCAAGTACTCTAGCTTTTGTGATTTCCACTGATTTTAATTACGCATTCCATGTGTTCGATTAAATGTTTTCTAGAAAACACAAAACTCGCTCACACAAAAAAATGCATTCCATGTGTTCGATTAAATGTTCACTAGAAAACACAAAACTCACATGCAAAAAAAACGCATTCCATGTGATTACTAATGCAGTCCTGTTGACTCGTTTGAAGTGAAGTCTGGTTCCCAGTGGGGCTTGACATTTTTTTGAATCTGATTTTGATTAGGTGCAAACAAACTCATACTTCGAGAACTCAATGCCATTCGTATTCGCGAGGTAAATCCAACCACTACAATTGCATTACATTTGGAATTTAAAGTCACTGCATTATTTTTGTAACCAAAATTTTCAGCTATTCAATTATTAATAGGAAAGGCGAAAGACAAGGAGAAATGGCTCAACAAAGACAGGGAGCAACCACAAAAGGCAAGGGAAAAGATAAGACAGCCGGTTCCGATGGAAAAGAGAAAAATTGGGTATGATGCTTGACATTCTCTTTACAAAAAATCTGGAGTAAAATATAATCTGATTGACTTGGTTGGTTGGTTCAACTTGATAGTTCTTTTTAAAGCCAATTGTTTTTTTAACTTTTTTTTTCCTTCCACATTTTTTTTTCTATTTTCCTTTTAAACATGTGTGACACTTCCTGTATTTAATTCATTGCCTTCCTATTAGGAGAAGTGATCTGTAATGTTGTGTTCTGAAATTAGCTCCTTTTTCAAAGTGTTCTATCAAAACATATCGTTGTGAATCGACTTTGATTGTGCATTGAGTCCCAAAACCATAGGACCTCCACAGGCTCAAAATCCCCCCATTGTAGACTCAAAGACCCCAAAAAATAAAGAACCAGCACCAGACTTAAAACCACAAGAAACAGACTCCAAGACCCAAACCCCAACAGCCTCCAGAAACAGACTCAATGTAACACTCCCCAAACAGCATCCGAGGACCACAAAACACCCACACAAATAGATGGCTTTGCAAATAGTATTGAGGTAGGATCAAGATGCGTATGTGCATGTAGATTCCTGGTTCAGAAATCTTAATTTGTCCTTCTGTGAACTTTGACCGTAAGTTTGTTTTTTCCTTTTTGATTTGATCATTTTATGAATGTTGAACACATGTTTCATCTATCTATCTATCTATAAAAGGAGAGAGACATTTTTGGTATGGACCAAAAAAATGAAGCTGGCTCACATATTCACTCTCCTTAGAAGACCCCGTAAGACAATTCTATTGCACATTAACCATTAAAAAGGAGCAAACGTGTAAATATTACATGCTTAAACCACTTCCTAAAAGACCCATGTTCAGAAGAAGAAGAAAACACTTAATAGTGCACTTTTGAATGGAACAAATTTGTAGAGAGCTCTTGCAACTGCAATTAATGTTTGTTTATGGATAAGGTATTGCTAAGAAGATTTGTACACACGTGTGCACCCAGCATATCTCTCTCATGCATTTTTGTTACGGATGAATTACTTGGCGATCTGTCCATTTTAGTGCTCCTTCGATCCATTTCTTCTCCCTTTCTGCTTTTTTGGCAAAATGCAGTTGAAAAAATTATTTTTGTTTGATGCTTACATTGTTGTTCATGCTGATTTATGGAAGCGTTTTTTTAATGGTGTGGAACTTTAAAGTGTTCTTGTGATCATTAGCCCTCCTATATGAGTAAAATCTGCAAAAAATGGGGCAACTTTTCTCTGTCTACTTTTTCTCTTTTTCTTTTTTTCAGGGTACTACCTTTTTTTTGTGAATCTGTGCTTTGTAGATAAGAATGTGTGTGTGTGGAAGAGGGGGGGGGGGGGGGGGGGGGGGGGGGTGGGTTGTTGGGTAATGTGTTTGAATTCTACTCGCGTCATATATCTTTGTAGGGAAACTAGGCAAGACTATTGTCGTATCTCTCTTATGAATTGATAGGACAAGACTGTTGGCATTTCTCTTATTCTGGGAGTGCCAAATTGTGGAAACTTTTCCGTCATACAGACGACCAAGTTGATGCATGTAACCATTAGGTGTTAAAATTTCAATTAATTTCAGCCTTCACATATTATTTTACTCCATTCCTTTTGTGCCACTCTCTTTTGAACTTTGTGGCTTGATGATTCTTCATTTTAGGTTTGAGGTTGTGAAAGAAATTAAACCGATACAGATGGAGTCTAATGGTATTATAACTCCTCGGTGAAGGTTATGGCGGGGGCTGCCGCGGAGGGTCCAACGAATTAATCTCATTCTAATGTTTACGTATCTCTCTTATCAATTGGTAGGGAAAGACTGTTGTCGTCTGTTTTGCATTTTTTTCTATTTTCTTCATGAATGTTCCATCAATCATGCCAAGGGAGTTTGGAACTTTTACTTTCTAAAAGTTTTTGGAGGTGTTGGAGTTTATATGTATGCCCTTGTTGAAAAAGGTTTGTTGGGCTTTGAAGGAAGCCAGGAACCGCTTTTGATGACAGAGTTCAATAATAGTGAATGCTGATTACTATCCTCTCATAATGCAAAGACACCCCACAGAATCATATCATTGATGGAGAAGTCAGCAGAATCCCATTTGCTTTTGACCCAGAAGGCAATTCTTAGCTTTATCAAGTCCACCACCTCCTCCCAGTTTAGTGCCTTGTTCTGAAATAAGTGCTCATTCCTGATTTTCCACAATGACCAGAAAACTCATTATTATGAATCCTACAGTTTACTCCAAGCAAAAAACTTTTGAGTTCCAGATACAGAGAAAGCCACCAGCAGTTCCAACAGCATCTACTTCCAAAAATTCACAGTTATCATTCCACCATATTGAGTTGATGAAGTCCTTAGATACAGATTTCTGTTTGGTTTCCTGAAAAAATGCCATATCCATTTTTTTTTCTTTAAGTATCTTCTTTATACATCCTCTTTTCTCCTTTTTGGTTAATCCATTCCATGTCAAACACTTCATTTTTATTGAAGTGTAAACATGAATCTCCCACCAAAAGAAAGTGTTTAATGCTGTCCAGCAGCTCTGTCAACTCTGTCCAAGTCCTGGGCTTCCATCTCTGCAATTGTGCTTGCTACTTCATCTTCATCACCATCATATCCCAATCCGATGATTTTGTTGCATGCCCAAACAGCTTGTGCCTCATTCAATATAATTCTATTTCTGTTGACAAATCCTCCAGAAGTGCTGCAACTGCTGATCCGTAAGCCTCACACTTTTGTTTATTTTCCTTCCCTTGTTGTTAGCGGATTAAACATTTGTGAAGCCAAGGATGTCGTCAACAGTCTTCCTCTTCTTCTTTCCCTTAACCCCGTTTATGGCAGCTTTTACATGAGCAAGAATAGGTTCCTCCTCAATGTGATTGTCTTCATTATGATCAAGGAGAGGTTCATCCTCATCATAGTCCTCTCGTGAAGCTTCAGTTGATGTTAGCTTTTCACTGACAGAATTAACTACCCAACTGACTTGATCATCCGCCAAATTACTCACCTTTGCCCTTGGAAGAAACTGCATATTTCTATGAAGTTCAATAATAGTTAGAGGGGCCAAACTGATATTTGGGAAAATATTATTTACATTTCTTTCCCCCGCTCTTCCCTGACCTTTCCACTTCCCCTGGTTGATTTCTCAACCCCCGAAGATGAAGATAGTAAATCACCTGCAGTCGCCTCATTATTGTAGTGCACGCCCACTTTTACAAGTAGTGTTCTCACCTCTGTCCCCACATCCTCAACTGCTCCCTGGTTTGTTTCTACCACCTCCTCCACAACTGCCACATCATTTTCCAACTCAGCATTCTCTTTCAAAATTTGAATTACAGGTTGAATTCTCTGGTGTGGAACACCAATTACGTCTGCATTCAGATCTCAAGATGGTGTTGATAACATATTGTCCCTCAGAAACTCTAACATTGTATTTCCTATCCTTATTAACAAGAGTTATCACCTGATTTACTGTCTCCATGGTAGTTGTAGATATAAGAACCTTCCCAACAGTGAAAGATACACAGTTAAAAAGATTCTTTAATAATGGAAATAATTTCACCCCAAATTTGAACAATTTTGTTAAATGTGGTTGCATTCCATACATGGAGTGGAATGCCATAGCAGTTTGACTAATCTTGAACCCTGAGTAGTAATGCTATCATCCCACTTTTGAATTTCGAAAAAGCAATCTTTAAGCCAACCCATCTTTCCCCCATTAAAAATAACATCTGTCTTCAATATTTGGGAAGGTAAGAACTATTCTCTCCCCATCTATTGGGCGTACCTGAATGTCTGAGTTACTGAGTAGCTAAGGTTTTTGAGGTGATCTTGCATGTAAACCATTGACCTTAATGGAGAAAGTTTAGCAATAGCACTTCTGAAAAGCCACTCGTTCCCCACCTCAGTGACTTGGATACATACCTGCGTTTCTTCCCAGCTGCGGCAGCGGAGGTGCCCTGATCCTCCAACCTTGGTGTGTTTTGATGAACTGAAATCCCTTTGGACCCACCCGCTCCAATGCTTTTCTTCACGACTCTGTATACTCTCCTAATATCGGGTTTTTGTCATTGCTTAACCCACATTGTATTGGTGAATCTAGCAAGCTTCACCAACATCTCATGACCTCGGATTTGAGTAGTGTTCCACATCTTTATTGCTTTCAAACCTTCAGCTTTGTTTCCATATCTTACAAACCTGAATCTTTGGTTCCACCGAAATGATCACTTTCTTGGAATGTAGACATCGATGATTTTTCCAGCTCAAAAATAATAAAGGAAATTTTAAATAAAGAACAGGGGGCTAACAAAAATAATAAAGGAAATTTTTTGGCTTTTGGAGTAACTTTAAATTCACATGGTCATTCTGAATCGAGTGGTTCTGAAACAGATGATAGCGATGTGGATAGTTGTGATGACATAGATAAGGTAAGAGAGAAGTACAACAAACTCCATGTTTTTAGTAAAAAACTGATAGAAGCGAGTGAAAAACTTTCTGATAAGATTAAGAAGTTAGAGAATACTTTGAATGAACGCACTCAAGAGAGTGTTGAGAGAAATAAAGAAATTGAGCTCCTTCTTGAGAAAAACAAAACTTTGACTGCTAGAGACAAATCTAAGGATAAATCAGAGGATGACACACAAACAGGGACCAAAGTGTTAGATCATATTCTGTCCATCCAACGGCGACCTAGCGATCGTTCAGGACTTGGTTATCATGCAACGTCTTCAACTCCACCGATAGTGAGAAATGAAACTAAACGTCCAAGTAAGAAGACTAATGGTAATGATATGCAGAACGTAATTAATTCTTCTACGACAAAGAAGCAAATGACAACAGAGGTAAATGGACATCCCATGTGCAAGGAGGTAAAACCTAAGGTTTTTAATATTGATAAGTCTCACGTTTTTACTCCTGTTGTTAATAAATTTGTTCCTATTTGTCATTATTGTGGTTTGACTGGCCATATTAGACCACATTGTAGGAAGATGCATGAGTCATACACTTCATATGCACATGTAGCTCGTTCTTACAATCATAATTATTGTTGTGCCCACTTGCCATCATTGTGGACTTAGAGGCCATATTCGTCCGTACTGCTTTGCCCTTCATGGCTATCATAGGACACCTCCCCGTTACCCTAAGTTGAATAATCGTAGGGAGTATTTTCAGAGGTCTAGACATAGGATGCCTTCGCATGCTAATTTTACAAAGGTAAATTCAAAGCCCATGACAAATAAAAAGACTCATACTGGAAAGGCTAAAACGAGACAAATTTGGGTTCGTAAAACTGAGTTGATTTCGGATGCTGATGATGACCTTGACTCTCTTGATGACTATAGTTCATTCAGAGAGATTGACCTTGCTTTTTGAGGATAGATTGTGATTCCATAACCTAGGTTTAATTGTTCTTGCATATCTCATTACCTAGAGAGTTATGGGGTTTCATAGTTTTGTGTTTCTTTTGTTTGTAGTTATTTTGTTTTTAAAAAAAAAAATAAAAAAGGGGGTTATGGGGATTGAACATGATAGTCTTTGGTGCGTAGTTGAATATCATTGGATTTTATGAACATGTTCATCCGTATTTTTATTGCACTTCTTTCATGATATTTTCACTGCAATTATGTTTGAATGTTAATAAATCATGAGTATTCGACATTATGTACACTCATCCATGGCTATTGGTCAGTTTCTCAAATAGGGATCACTCATCTCATATGCTTCGTTTTATCTTGTGTCTTCCCTTAGCCGTGACCACTTTTATTTGGTTTCCGTTGATAGAGCCCTCGCTTATTCCAGAAAAAAAAAAAAAAAAGAAAAGAAAAAGGATAATATATATCTTGGCTTTTGCTTATCCGGGCGTTCATCAAGTAACCGGACAATTGGGGTGGGGTATTCTCTCTCTGAGCGTTCGCGTCAAAAAATGGATAGACCTTGTGAAGGCATCCGTGTTGGACCATTTGCTTAGTAACTGGGCATTGGGTATAAGATATTCTTACTCTCAATATTCGTGTCAAACAGCGGTGGGGTAAAAGTAAAATACGGAATGAATTTCTATTGATTACTTATTAATCAACTGCCTGTTGTTGATGGGAAGTTTGTGATTAATTATCTGTGACTTGTATGTCGAACCTAAAGAGGTGTATATTGTTGAGGGGGAGTCACAAGATAAACCTAAGCACTTGAGCATTTTGGCCCTATTTTGAGTTGCTGAATTTTTGGTCATGGATCCACACACACACTTTCCTCCCATGTCGATGGTCAAGGTGTTTTGCATTCCTTCTGCCTTGCATAGTGTTATATCATTAAGTGGTGCCTTAAAATTTGGATGTCTTTTTCATCTCATCTCATGATATAATACATGCAATAAAGCTCTCTCATGCTCGTATCTTCAGATTTCTCGTTTTTTTTTTAGCATTTAATTTAATTTTGTTTTATTGAGTTTTGCGTGCCTGAATTCAGCTGCCATGTTAGTTATGCTATTATTTGCACTTCGATTAAATTTCTTATTTGGCTACTTCTATAGGTCACAAATTGCGTAATTCTCTTCCATTCACATTTATTGCTTTATTGTTTATCCTATTCACCCTTTGTCATTCCATGTCAAAAAGGGGGAGAATGATGAAAGGGGGAGTAGGTTGATTATTATTCTAATGTGTTTGGATGTCGAGTTTTGTTTTCAGCTTCTCTACAACTCGATCTTAATCGTTAGATTTTCATTGGATTGTGTTTTGTCATGGAAGTGCCAAATGGGGAGATTGTAAGGACCATTTTCTGGAGACTTTGTTGTGTATTGGCAATTCTGTTTGACAAAACACATAATTTTTATCGAGTTGTAATTTTATTATTTTTAATAGGCTAGTGAGTCTGTATAGGATTAGAGTGGAAGGAATCTATTTATTTGTAATCGAGAGTGAACGTTTTAGAGGTAGACTATTGCGAGACAGAGATTTTGGCGAAGACCGATGGATGGAGGGATCAATCCGAATATCAGTCGATACATTCTGTTCTTAAATGAAAAGCAACGAAAGAAAAAGGGGTTCTATATATGGACTTGTTTCTTCCTAGGTTTGGGAGGGAGCATTATAAAAAGAGAAGTCTTGGCAAAGAAAAGTGGAGTCCACATATTATACAGTGAAAAGAAAGTGTGCGGCGGCAGTGGATGAAAATATCAAAGAAATTGGTTTTTGGCAGTGCTATTTCCAAAGGGAATTTTTCTTAGGTTTTGGAGGGCTTGTGGACTCAAGGCCGTTGGCAATCAAGATCACTGGGTGCGGTGTACGTGTGACTCGGCAGGTGATACTTAGAACTTTGTGAGGATTTGCATCGTTTGGATAGGTATATCTATAACTGCACAATGATTATAATGATTTGATTCCTTCCCGTGATTTTTTACCCATTCTGGGGTTTTCCACGTATACCTCTGCGTTGTGGGATTGTTTTGCTTCCGTGATTTTTGTTGGTAGTATAACTTCGTGATTCGCATTCATACTTTTAGGATTTTTACGGATTAATTGGGAACCCTAATTTTTCAAGGAGTTCCACATACTCCCCATCCTTTTCATTATTGCAAGAAAATACCTTTCAAATACTTCATGCACACAAGTATCATACATAAACATTTTAAGTCTAACGGATAAGTAACCTTTACGTATACTTAGTAAATAAGTAGAGATATTCTACATGAACGAGTGCTATACTCTGGGAGAATGAGTAGAGATTAATCTACCTTGATCCGAAACTAGTCGGGGCCGAATAAGCTAGTTAGAAAATTCTACGGGGTGGTGAAACTCGCAAATCTGGACCGAACTTTAGATGGCAGTAACTCAGTCAATCTTTGGCCGAATATGATCGTTCTTGGGTCGAAATCGAAGCTCTAGAAGCTTTCTACAACTTTTGTGAAGGAAGTTGATCCTCGAAACTACTTTAGGTAGGAGAAAAATGGTGATAAAGGAAGAGACAGTAAGCTGTCTGGAATTTGGAAATCTGAGATTTTTACTGAATTTCGGATGTCAATATCTTTGTCATTTCTTGACCGATTAGGGTGGTTCTTGGGTCTAACTTGAAGGTCTCGAAGTGCTCTACAACTTTCCCGAAGGGAGTTAGTTCTAAGAACTACTCTAAGCAGGAGAAAAATGGAGATTTGTGAAGGGCAGTAGGCTGTCTGGAAAAACGAAAATGGTTTCTAGAGAGAAGTGAGAGCAAAGGAGTGAAGGTGTGAGTTGAAGCTTGAAGTGAGCTTGCTATTTATAGGCAAAACTTTGGCTCTCCCTCCCTCTCTCAAGCCCCCCCCCCCCCCCCCCCCCCCCCCCCCCCCCCCCCCCCCCCCCCCCCCCCCCCCCCCCCCCACCCCCCCCAATATATATATATCCTAATCTTTAACAATTTGTCATGAAATCTTAGAAAGATCAAGGCCTAACTCTAGGCTTGCATGGCTAGGATTGGTACTTTGGATTGGATTATGGAAGATTTGGTGTTAAACAATCATAGAAGGACAATTAAGAGATAGATTTTTGGCTAGGAAGAAGATACACCTAAGGATTTGAAAGGATGTAAGAAGATCATGGTGATCCAAGCATGTACAACAAAATCTTCCTCTCTCTTTCCTCCTCTCTCTCTCTCTCCCTCTCTCTCTCACTCGGCTCACACTCTCTCTCTCCTCTCGGCATCGCTCTCTCTCTCTCTCTCTCTCTCTCTCTCTCATGTACACTTTATTTATATAATGGCCAAGTACAAGGGTACTAGATTTTCCAAATCAAAAAAAAATAAAATAATCCCATTAAAGAAATCCAATTAGGCACATGTCTCCCTTAAACTAATAGATATTGTACCCTTGGAAATCTATATCTATATATAATATTGTATATATGTACACATGCCTATATATACATAGGTACCAAGAATCAATAGCTTAAGATTTTCCCATTAGAATATAATATAGGTACTAGTACTAATCTACTAATCAAGGTACTAAAATCTAGGGTTTAGATTTACCCACATATCCTAATGCTTAAAAGCACATGGGAAAATCAATACTTGAATATTAAATAGGATTCTTGTACTTAGTAGAAAGATTGGAGCTATTACCCAATGAGTAATAGTTTCCCTCGCGGTTAATAACCAATGGACAATGGGGGGTGGGGTGGTATCTAATAAACAAAGCCAAATTGTCCTTTGCACTTGTGGATATACCCTATATACTACAAGAAATTTTGCTTTTCCCGGCATTTTATAAATGCCGCTAAAAGTTTAAAAAATGCCGGTAAAGAGTATTACCGGCATTTTTTAGGTATTACCGGCATTTATTACAAATGCCGTCTAGGAGAGTGTCGGTAAAAGTATAAATGCCGGGAAAGATCGCTATAAATGCCGGGAATAGTTGGACTCATTTGCGGCATTTGTACAAATGCCGGAAAAACTGTACATATAAGACAAAATGCCACATGGGCACCACATGTCCGCCACGTGGTGCTTGTTTGTCACCCACGTGTCCGCCACGTGGCGCTTGAGTGGCGCCCACGTTGCACACAAATTTTGTGGAGAAATTGCCCTCCCCAAGATTCGAACTCATGACCTTTGCCTCGCGCGCGTGTGAGACTACCAATTGGGCTAGCCACCATATTGGGTCACTTTGCACAATGAAAAATATTTATATTATACGGAGAGTTTTACAGGCATTTTTTTCAACAAATGCCGGTAATAGTTTAACGGTATTATTTTAGCCAAAAAAAATCGACTTTTGCCGGCATTTTTTTAAACAAATGCCGGTAATAATTATTTTTTCCGGCATTTCTTGAAATGCCGGTAATAATGGCTTTTCCGGCATTAAGTAAAATGCCGGTAATAAAAATGCCGGGAATGACCATTTTTCTTGTATAATACTATATCCTTGTCCTTATCAACATATCTCAAAGAAAAGCCTATTGTCCAATGGATAAAGATTACCCTAACATCTATGGACCAATGGGTAATGGTTCAACTAGTAACTAGGTGAGTTGGTAGTTTGGTTTCTCCAACTAGTTGGTTAAAAGCTAAGTAGACTTGCCAAGTAGGGCCTAAAAACAAGAAACGAATTTTTAAGAGTCTAAAATCTAATTATGACGAACTATAGGAATTAAAAGGAATTTTAAAAGTAAATCCAAGTAATTAAAATAAAATTTAAATTTTTAACGAAATTTTTACTTACTAAAAATCAGGGTTGTTACAATATCTTCTGAAGATAATTTATGCATCACCAATCAGCATGGACTATCTCCGCTTAACACGGATCGTCTTACTAGCACAAACCGTCTCAAAACTCGTCTCATCGGCATGACTCATCTTACGTAGTATAATCCATCCAACCAGTTATCATAAAGTAATTAAAGCGATAAAAACGTAGAAAGTATTGATGGGAAAAAGCTCTAGGGTTTCGAATCCACTCTTCCCCTCATAACCTGCTTATGTTTCAACCAAAGTCAAACTATTCGAATCAACTCGGATACCGTAAGATTTAAAGATTGCAAGCCCTAGCCATATCTCCTGAAGATAATTTATGCATCACCAATCAGCATAGACTATCTCCGCTTAACACGAATCATCTTACTAGCACAAACCGTCTCAAACTCGTCTCATCGGCATGACTCATCTTACGTAGTATAATCCATCCAACCAGTTATCATAAAACAATTAAAACCGTTGTACGAACGTGCATAAAACCTAAGATTTCATACACAAGATTTGCTGGAAAGAAGCTATATCATCAATAAATCATTGAAAGTCATACAACCGTAATTCAAATAATAAAACCTAAATCAAAATATAAAAGGGTTACTCAGAATTTGAGTTTCATCTACATCCTAGAAGAAGGATTTAGCCGACCATCGGAAGAAGTGAATCTGATGACGTTGAATTAATCTCCATGTTCCAAAGAACAATTTCTTTCTGCCTTCATTCTTTTTCTGCCGCTGCCACGACCAAAACCAATTTCAACGTCCAAAGCTGACCTCTTCAGTCCGTGGGTTTCAATTGTTTGTATATGGTTTTAGTCCATTAATACATACAGGCCCTTGAATTTCATGCTTTGATAGATTAGCAATTCAACTTTGAAGCTTCTTACACATTGACCCCAAACTTTCATTAAATCATCTTTTTATCCAATATTTTGGCCAACGAGTTCGATCTACCTATAAACAAAATAATAGCAAAATTAATATTTAGTAACAAATATAAGGGCCCAAATATAAATGACTAACAAGTGTAGTTTGGAGCGCTAAAATATCAATATTTCGGCACTTATCAAAAGGGTAGTTCAAAGCGTGGGTGTGGCAGTTAATGTCGTGATTTTACTATTTTGTCCCTACAATTTTTTACCCATGGTAGTTAAATGCACTGTAAAATCAGTTATTTAGTTTGGGTATTAGAGAAAGTCCATACAACTTCATATTTTGGGTGACACCAAAATAGGTGCTCTTCTTTTTTTTACTGTATGTATATACTATTAGAAGATGGAATTAGAATAAATGTAAATTAATTAGGTCCATCATTCTCCTATTGCGAAGATGCACTGGGTGTTTGGGAGGCCCATTTTCACATTTTTCGTTTCCCATTTTTCAATTCTGGGTGTTCGGCTGAGAATCACAAAATCCATTCCAAGAGAATGAGTTCTCTTGTTTGAAGGAGATAGAGAAGAGAAGTAAAAAAGAGGGGACTAGGAGCTTTTCCCATTTCTCATTTCCCATTCTCAATCAGCCGCCACACAAAAAGATCAATATACCCTCTCCATTCTTCGTTAATACCCAAAAACCCCTCATCTTCCCCCATAAAAATGAAGAGAGAGATAGAGAGAGAGAATTGCAGAGGCTTGAACAGATTGGAAAATCTTTCCATTCTCCTTCACCTCTTCACGTCCTCACCGTAATTCTTTTTGTTGGCAAATTGCATAGAGGCTTCAACCGATTGCACACCACGATTTGGCAAATTCGTATGGAGGAATCCAAAGCTGCAATTTTTTCTAATTTGGTGTGGAAAAAGGCAACTGGGTTTTGAAGATTTAAAGCCAGTAGGTATTGGTATCCCAGCAGAGGCAGCCCTCAACAGCTTTGCCTCCATAGTTATGGGTTAACCGGGGGGGGGGGGGGGGTGGGTTTGGTGTGGTAATGGAAGAAAGGAATTGCAGAGGGCAGGAGTTGAAAAGTGGGAGACAAAGGATCTATCCTTCATTTTCTCATCACTAGAATACGAAAGGGTGGGTGTTTGCCAATTTGTTAGGTTAACTAGTAAATTAGCCGTAATAGTTCTAGGGGTAACATGGTAAAAATTCAATCTATAATTTATTTTTTATCACATATCTTCTAAACGCTATTCCTGTTGCAAAATGTATTCTGCACCTATCATCGAAACACTCTAGTAGATTCAAAATACATTTTGACCATAATCCAAAAAGTCAAAAAACCAAAAAACTGAACATGAAAAGCCAAAAAGTAGGCTGCCAAACACCCCTAGTCAATTTTGCCAGATGCTCATTATTTTTAATGACTGTTTTGAATTATAGATTTGTGACGGAAAATGAAACATAAGAGAAGGAAATAAAAAATGATACCTACCTCTCCATTTTTCCGCACTCCCCACTGCACATAGGGGTGTGAATGAGCCGAGCCGAGCCGAGCTCGAGCTCGGCTCATTTGCTTAACGAGCTAAAAACTCGAGCTCGAGCTTGACTCGAGCCTTAACGAGCTGAGCTTAGTCATTTACTAAACGAGCCTCTTTAATCGAGTCGAGCCTCCCTTAACGAGCCGAGCTTTTGTCGAACGAGCCAAGTCTCAACGAGCTGAGCCGGGCCGAGCTCACGAGCTACTCGGTTCATTTACAGTCCTAACCGCACACCTGTGGCCCACCCTTTTCAAAAATAGGAAAAGAAAAAAGGCAGAAAACTGGTGCCGCGAACGAATTCCCCCAAATCATTCAAAATCGGGGAAAATTGTGCGGTGAGGGTATCATTTTTGAAAATGATACTCGTAAGTGGAAAACCCAAATATCTACTGTAGTATTTGGTTTCCCCATCAGTTTAATATTGCTTCATTTGGATTTGGATTCTCGGCAGCTGGGGAAACCAAACTATAGCGTGCAGTATGCCCGATTGCAAGCTTGATCTAGGTCTGTTTAGATGATCGAAATCGTTCACTTGGTAGATCTTATTGAGAACATTAATTGTGCAAAAAAAAATTTTTAATCCGATAATGATCATTATATGTTTAGAACACATTTCGATCTCTTCAGCAATATTTATAAAAATGGATTTGATCCATTGTGCCTAAGACCCTTTTCTGAGTAGAAATGTATTATGCACATATATTGATCAATATCTGATGAACAAAATTTTTGGTACGGTTAAGTACCCGACAAGATCTATATGAAGTGAATGATTCAAATTGTCAAGACGGACCCATATCAAACTCGCAATCTAGCGAACTACATGCTCCTCTACACAAGTCCTTGATCCAAACGCAACATGATTCTGTTTACAAATTAAGTTCACTCTGTATTTTGTTAACTTAATGAACCACAGCCTCTCATGTCATGAAATGTTTACTTGTCTGGAATTTTTGTTTGGTGCATGACAATTCCAGGCAGGCTTGTTGTGTTGTCATTGTTCCATATGTACGTAGTTGTATAGTATTCGATCCGTCAATACCTCATTTTTCATTTTCATTTATGCAATTTTTTCCACTCGTGGCGTTGGCCGCGTTGCCTGATCGATCAGCTCAGATGAGGTTAGAAGATGCTTTAATCGTAGAATTAGAAAACAAATTAAGCACATATATACCAAACAGAGCCCAAGGTCAAGTTTGGACTACTTGATCACCAGGCTTCCCAGACAAACCCAGTCTTAGAAGCTCATATCAATACATCAGGCTATATATGCACACACATTGGTGACGTGCCGGTAAGATTAGGCCGCTCTTGCTGTTTAGTTAATACTATAATTAACTTTGGCCGAGGTTCCAGATTTGAATAATCCATGATTTATGTGATGTCCTTGATCGATGTCGTTACACACACAAGCATGTGTAAATGATGTTTTTTTTTTTTTTAACGACAAAAAAAAAATTCATTAATCTTTAAAATGTTACAAAGACTAATAGGACAAGGAGAACAACATCGTATTTCTAATAAAGCTAAGAACAATCTTGTGCCCAGTCCGAGAAACAAACTCTTGATTGGCAAGGAACCAACCAAAGACACTCAATGAGACAAAAAACCCACACCTAAAGGGTCGAAGCCCAAACCAAATAACCAAGGCCCGGCCTAATCCTATCCGAGCTGCCTCAAGAGCAGAGCACTGCCACCGCCGCCCCAAGGATTGCCCACCACCCCCTTCTGCCACAAAACCAACATGTTGAGCAGTAACAACAAGGGCGACGGAAAAAAAAAAGCGACATCATCGTCGTCCAAGAGAAGCATTGAGAGAGTGTACAATACCCTCTTACTACTGCTACACGCAAAGAATTTAGAGGTAAAGAGAAGTATTTTCTTGTTGAAAATTGAAATAGAAGTACCAAAAATGAAATCAAGTATAATATATAAACAAAAGTAAAGCAAACTTGATAGAGACAAAACAGGTGTATTAGCTCCTCAATTGGAGTCACCGAGTCAGGCTTAGTTTTCTTTATACGTCTAAACTAGAGGTGGCAAATAGACGGGTCTGGACAGGTTTGAGCGGGTTGAAATGGGTTGCGGGTCAAATATGAACGGGTCAAATAATAAACGGTTTGAAACAGGTCGGGTCGAATATGGGTCAAACCCAAACCCGCCCAACCCGACCCGTTCTCCCTCCATTCCTCCCTCCCGTTTCCCCCCTTTCTTCATTTCCTTCTCTACTGTCTTCCCCCGATATGGGTTGCAACACGTTCACAAATGGGCAAAACTCCGTGGGATCTTTCGGCTATATAAGCCAATTTTTAATTTTTTTTATTTGTATGTTATGTGTCAATTTTTGTGAATTATTGGTTCTATTCAATAGAGGAATCAAAAAACTAAAAAAAATGGTCCAAACCCACCTGACCCGTTTTACTTCCTTTTTGAAAAATAGGGGACATCTTTGTATATCTTCGAGCTCGTACCTGACGATATAAGCTGCATATACAAGCACATACATAAACATACGAATGATAACCGGAGAGAGAGAGAGAGAGAGAGGTGCCTTCTGTTCAAGCTGATGGTGTTTGGGAGGTTTATTCCGTTTCTTGGAGACAGTGGCGGCGTTGTCGTCTGCGATCAAGGAAGGGCTCAGGATTCTGCTGTCTCGTTCTCTTGGAGACAGTGGCAGCGTTGTCGTCGGCGTTCTCTATCCTTTTATAGAAAATCTTATTTGCAGATAGTTCCGTAAATAAGGTTTTACGGAGTTCAATCGCACACGTCCAAAGTATTTTTGGACGGTCCATAATGAAAATCAATTATGACCGGTAACAATTAATTGTGACCGATCATAATTGAAAACTGTTGCATGGGGCCACGGGTGCGTCCACATGGGATAATATTAAGTTGTATTTATCAAGTATTTTGAATATGTGATAAGTCCTAAGTGGACTCAACAACTTTAGGTGATAAACCTTAATTGGATTCAACCTCTTAAGAAGATGAATTCTAAGGGGATTAAAACCCATCTTAATCATCTATATATACCCGTAGCCTACAATAGAAAAGATCAGTTGCTTTTTCTCCCACATAATCTATGTTGCAGTCTCTCTCTCTCTCTCCTAGTTCTCTCTAGGGCACCATCTAGCCCCTAGGGATTTGAAACGTGTGAAGTTCGTGGAGGACTCTAGTAGCCTCTCCACCTGCGAGGAAGGGTTTCTAATATTTCTTTGTGCAGGGTGTGCGTATTGGTAAGGCTCCGAAGACAAGTCTTCGATCCGTTATATCTGTGTAATCCGCAGCAAGTATTTTGTATGAGAATAAATTCTTTACACCGCCGGTGTAAACATTTGTTTCCTCCAAATCAATTGCATTGCGCCACGTCGCCATGTTCTATTAATTGGGACCACTGTTTTGACACGTGTCGCAACACAATTGATTTGGAGGAAACAAATGTTTACACCGGCGGTGTAAAGAATTTATTCTCATTTTGTATTACCCGCAGTATTTTCTAACAGTGGTATCAGAGGCTTTGATGCTTGTTTTCGCTCTTTATACGCATTAGCAATTGGAAGTCGTGGATGTTCACATTCAAAGTCAGTATTTGTTGATTGACTAACGTTTTTGTTTTTCGCAAACGTGCTTTTGTCGGCAGAAATTTTTTTTCCCGCAAAAAATTTTTTTTTTTCCCCAGATGTTTATTAATCGAAATATAGATTGTATGATTTGGATTCTATATTGTAGAGATGTGTTAAACACTTTAACAATCGGATTTGTTCATTCCGAAAGTTGCCCTCAGATTTATGAGTAAACAAAAAAAAAAAAGGGAAACTCTATATTTTTTCTTGATCTTCTATGTGTTGGGAGTAGAAAGAATACACTGTAAGATGTTTATGCCTTATAATACATCAGATTGATTTGTGCTGATCCCGTAGCGTAACGTAATGCCACTCTGATGTCCGATTTTATCTCTTCACAAAATCTAAGTGTTGGGTTTGTGTTTTATTGTCGAAAGTTTATATTTAATTAAAAGAGTAAACTGTGATTTGTGATTGTTGACGTCAAATAGAGTTGTGGCTTGATTCCGGTGGGAGTCTCAATGGAATAGCACTGCCTTTTGTGGGCATGTACGAGACGCCGCAATACTGATAATTGATTTTATGGGATTTGTTTTCCAGAATATTATAATTGTTTTTGTCTAGATCTGTTTTTTTTTTTTTTTTCCGTATATGCATGTCAATATAGGAACAGAGGCATGAACATGTCGACACGGGTTATGTTTAATTATTGATTAGTTCGGATTGATTAGTCATTGGTAACCACTGCACAGCATCGTCGTGATGAGCAGGCCTATGATGTTTGGCGTAAGAAGGACAAAAGTACGTGCTTTACCTTGCTAAGTTGCATGCACGATGACCTTCTTGGGGAATTTGAGAATTTCCAAACGGCTAAAGCAATGTGGGATCAATTGCGCCTAAAAATGGTGGCACATCAGCAACAAGGCTTCGTGCCTTAACATTGAGGTTCAATCAATACGTGATGGACCCAAAGCATAGCATGGCTGAGCACCTTAGGGTGATGTCAGCCATGATTCGTGAAATGCGATCTGCTGGCAATGATCTCACTGATGAGCAACAGATTTTGGTTGTCATCAGATCCCTTCCCGATCCTTTGTGGAAAGACATAAAAATTGTGCTAACACACAATGAAGGGATAAAGAATTTTGATGATATCTCTCGGCACCTTGAGCTGGAGGCGGAGCGCGTTGATGCGAACCGCAGTGCTGCACTTGTTGCTAAAGCTGGATAGTGCAATGGGCGTAGGTCCCAGCGTAAAGGACAGCAAAATGCAGCTAGACAAGGAAGGGCTGAAAAGATGGGGCCAAAAGAAGGCAGGGTAACCAAGCATAAAAAAGGCAAGCGTGCTAAAAAGGATAAGTCCAAACTGAAATGCTATAATTGTGGACAGAAGGGTCACTTCGCTCTGGAGTGTTCTGAGCCGAAGAAGGTAAACCCTAAAACTAGCTCTCTAAAAGTTTTTGTTTGCTCACATGTGTTTGTCGCTCATTCTCTCATTGGTTGGATTGTAGATACGGGAGCCACAAAACATATAGCTAGAGATCGAGCTGGGTTTGTCGATTATCATCAGATACCAGTAGGTAGACATTACGTAATAATGGGCAATGGAGCTCAAGAAAAGGTTTTGGGAGTTGGAACCTATCAGCTCAAGATGCGTTCTGGGCATTCTTTACTTCTTCATGATGTGCTTCATGCACCCACTATCTGATGTAATCTGGTTCAGTTTTAGCATTATTGCAGTTAGGATTTTCTTTTCAATTTGAGAATAATAGTTTGTCTATTTATCTTGGTAAAACATTTTATGGACATGGTTATTTGCAGAATGAATTCTTTATGCTGGATTTGGATTCAAATTTTAATAATTCTGTTATTTGTGTTGCATCTTCATCTTCTTCTGATATTGTGTCTGATTCAATAAAATGGCATGCGAGACTTGGCCACATAGGCCAAGAAAGATTGGCTAGACTAGCTAGAGAAGGGCTATTGGGCCCTCTCGCCAAAGTAATCCTGCCTACCTGTGAGCCTTGTTTGGCTGGTAAAGCATGCAGGAAGCCTTTTGGTAAGGCTTCTAGGGCTTCTCATCCGTTAGAGCTAGTCCATTCTGACATATGCAGACCAATGAATGTCAAGGCACGTCATGGCGCATCCTACTTTATAACATTCATAGATGATTTCTCACGCTTTGGCTCAGTATTTCTGTTATCTCACTGTTCTGAGGCTTTGAATTGTTTTAAGCGCTTTGTGGCAGAGGTTGAGAATCAGAAAGAGAGGAACTTGAAAGTTTTTCGTACTGATCGGGGCCGAGAATACTTATCTGATGAGTTCAAAGTATTCTGTGAGGAAAGAGGGATACGCAGACAATTAACGATTCCTGGTACCCCACAACAAAATGGAGTTGCGGAGAGAAGGAATCGAACACTTCTTGATATGGTTAGGTCGATGATGGCGCAAGCCAATCTCCCGATAAGTTTCTGGGGAGATGCTCTTTTGATTGCTGCCTACGTCCTTAATCGAGCACCTTCCAAATCAGTTTCTTCCACACCATATGAGTTATGGAATGGCGAAAAGCCTAATTTAGAGGGCTTATGTCCTTGGGGAACTGTTGGGTATGTTCACAATGCTTCCCACAAACATGGGAAATTGGGCCCTCAAGCTAATAAATGTGTTTTTAATAGATATTCTGAGCACTCTAAGGGATATGTTCTCTATGGTGAACACCCAAATGGGGGAATGACTGAAATTGAGTCGCGCGATGTGGATTTCCTAGAACAGGATTTTCCAAGCATTGGTGAGGTTAAAAAGGGTCTTGAGCTCTATGAGTTAGAGGAACCACAAGGAGATTTATCTCCATTACATAGGCAAGATGAGGATATGCAACCTCATCCTATAGTTGCTGGAGATAGTGGGAGCAATCCTTCACCTAGTGGGAGTGTACCACTAGCAGACTCTCAAGATCCACAGACTCGAAGAAGCCAACGTGGAATAGTTCCTCGTCGTCACTTTGAGATTGAAGGAGAATCCTTCATGACTGTTTCGGTGGATGTTGATGAGCCAGCTTCTTTTGAAGAAGCTATCAAGTCACCTGCTTCAGATAAATGGATAGTTGCTATGGAAGAAAAGATAAGTTCAATGGCTAAGAATAAAGTTTGGGAGTTAGTTGATCTTCCGCCTGGGCACAGGACCATTGGCAACAAATGGGTTCTAAAGATTAAGCGCAAGGCTGACGGATCAATTGACAAGTATAAGGCCAGGCTCGTGGTGAAAGGTTATACCCAACGTGAGGGTATAGATTATGAGGAAACGTTCTCCCCTGTGGTGAGATTTGCTTCCATTCGCCTCATTCTCGCTATCGTCGCACATTTAGATTTGGAATTGTTCCAAATGGATATGAACACAGCATTTCTCAATGGAGAACTAGACGAAGAGATCTATATGGATCAACCAGTGGGTTTTAAGGTCGATGGACAAGAGCACAAGGTGTGTCCCTTAAAACGTTCCATTTACGGCCTAAAGCAATCGTCTAGACAATGGTACATTCGGTTTCATCGAGCGATTATTAGTATTGACTTCACGATGATTGAAGAGGACCATTGTGTGTATGTTAAGAGAGTTGAGAATAAGTTTCTCATTCTCTCATTATATGTGGACGATATTTTGTTGGTGGGAAATGATTTGGAGTTAATCAAAGCCACTCAAGAGTGGTTGTCCTCTACATTTGAAATGAAGGACTTGGGTCAAGCAGATTATGTGCTTGGGGTTAAGATCTCGAGAGATCGTTCCAAGAGACTTCTTAGTATGTCTCAAGAGACTTACATAAAGAGAATTTTGGAACGGTTTCGCATGCACTATTCCAAACCCATAGATACTCTAATCGAGAAGGGTCAAATTCTTAGCACTGAGCAAAGTCCTAAAACAGAAGAAGAGAAAAGGCAAATGGCAAATGTTCCATATGCAAGTGCAGTTGGTAGTCTAATGTATGCTATGATGTGTACCAGACCCGATATATGTTTTGCAATTGGGAGGGTCAGCCGAAATCAAAGTAATCTTGGTATTGCCCATTGGAGTGCGGTTAAAAGGATATTCTGATACTTGCGAGGGACTGCAGACTTCGCATTATGCTACCAAGGTGGCACTCTTAGATTGGTCGGTTATAGTGATGCAGATGGCCGGGTATGCTGATAGAGATGAGCGTAAGTTTGTTTCTGGCTATGCTTTCATACTTGGAGGAGGAGCCATTACTTGGTGCAGCAAGAAACAACAGTGTGTTTCTTTATCTACAATGGAATCAGAATACGTAGCATGCACTGCCGCTATTCAAGAAGCGATATGGTTGAGGAGATTCTTACAAAGCTTGAGTGTTACAAGGCATCTGAGTGAGGCTTTGGTGCTTCATTGTGATAGCACATCAGCAATAGCTTATGCAAGAGATCCCAAGTACCATGGTCGAACAAAGCACATTGACACCCGTCATCACTTCATTCGTGATATCATTGCGCAAGGACAGGTGGTCCTAAAGCATGTCTCTACAAGCGACATGGTTGCTGATCCTTTAACCAAACCCATTACTAGAGACATATTTCATCGACATGTTAGGGGTTTGGGCTTACGTAGGATTTGATATGCTTGAGTTTGATGGACACCTTTTGATATTTTATGCAATAATGAAATTTGTCTTCAATTATTCATATGAAAATTGGAATATTGTTTAATTAGTGCACATATCTTGTAATTACATGTCTTGTAATTAAAAATTTGTCACCAGGTTTTTGATCGTCCCTCTCACAGGGGAGATCGCCCCGGTGCTTAGGTAGCGCACGGGATGAGAATCAAAATGATCACAATGTGTGATCTCCTTAGCTCTTGGAGAGTGAGCTAGAATTGATAGTAAATAATTATTTGTCGCCTTAGCGATGGCTAAGATGAGACTGAACAAGTCGAACATGGAGTGTCTCCACACCTCCATGCAGCCTGTATTAAACTGGATGTGAGATTTTTGAGAAGGAACTTTAGTAGAACTTGTCTCAGAAACTCAGGTTAGGCGCTTGAGTAGCGTTTGGACCAAGACCTATATGGTGTACGAGTGTGACATAACCTAAGTGGGAGCTCCACCATAGCATACAAATCATACTGTATGTGTTTTGAGTCGACCGTGAAAGGGTGTGACAGAATAGATCCCTTCTTTGTCACTGTGTGAGCCCTTGGACTATGTAGTCCCTATACACTTATACCCTTTGGGACTTAGAACTATGTCATGAAGTTGAAGTTTGATGTTGCTACTTTAGCATGTCATCCAAGGATCACGAGCTATACGGTCCAGCGGAGCATGTCTAGGAAAGCAGTCAAGATTGATGGATTGCCATGAGTGTCTAAGGAAAGATCGTTATCACACTAATGATTTGTGGCTCATAGCCCGGGCGATTGTGTCGACGATGGTTTGATACAATCATTGAGCACAAATGCGTTAAGAGGTCTTGCATGGCTCTGTTATATTATATGAGGGATCAGAGGTGCATGATTTGGTGTGGTTAGATGATTTGGGGTATAGACGAGATGTTGAGTGTTATGTTAGTTAGATGGTGGCTTAATATAACACTTTCTTTTAGTACTTTTCTCGCTTGGTCGCACGTTTCACTTTCCCGTATGAAGATGAGAATAGGATTGAGGAATCCATTGATAAAGAGATTTGATATATATACCCACTGTGTACGAGTGAGAGATGTTGCATGGGGCCCATGGGTGCGTCCACATGGGATAATATTAAGTTGTATTTATCATGTATTTTGAATATGTGATAAGTCCTAAGTGGACTCAACAACTTTAGGTGATAAACCTTAATTGGATTCAACCTCTTAAGGAGATGAGTTCTAAGGGGATTAAAACCCATCTCAATCATCTATATATACCCGTAGCCTGCAATAGAAAAGATCAGTTGATTTTTCTCCCACATAATCTATAGTGCAGTCTCACTCTCTCTCCTAGTTCTCTCTAGGGCACCATCTAGCCCCTAGGGATTTGAAACGTGTGAAGTTCGTGGAGGACTCTTGTAGCCTCTCGACCTGCGCGGAAGGGTTTCTAATATTTCTTTGTGCAAGGTGTGCGTATTGGTAGGGCTCGTAAGACAAGTCTTCGATCCGTTATATCTGTGTAATCCGCAGCAGGTATTTTGTATTACCCGCAGTATTTTCTAACAAAAACGAATTTCAGTAAATTGATTGCGCGAATGGAATTAGAGATTGAATTAACTAAAAAGGTTTAGTTAACTTTTAGTTTTGCTGATTAAAAAAAATGATAAAAAAACTTTTAGTTTTTACTTTTTATTGATCGGCAAGTTAAGCTTCAGTTTTTTCTGAGTTTTAAAAAAAAAAATTTAACCTGCAGTTGAATCAGTTTTGTTTTGGTGCTCGGTGGTGAAAGTGAGCACGTGGAACTCCACGGTTGTTTCAAGATTAAAAAAAAAAAAAAAAAAGAAGGGATTTTTAGCTTAACAATAGTGAATGGGTCTTTTAATTCCAACCCATATTAAACCCATGTAAATATGAGTTGAGATGGGTTCAACTCATATCAACCCATTATATAAAATGGGCGGATTGGATTGGGTTATAAGTGGGTGGATTTGGATTGGTTGAAAAATATGGGTTGAGATTGTCATCTCTAGTCTAAACGAACGAAACGGTCTAAAGCTAGTGAAAAAAAAAACAAATTTTGAGACACTGTCATTTCTCTTCACATAGCCAAATCAAACCGATTATTATGTCTCAATCAATTGGGGTCGGTTAAATGAATCATCTTTTTCATTAAACTATGTCATTCTCCCCGCATACATAAGGCTAAAGTCTAAATAGCAGAAACAACTTGTCTAAGGAGGATAAGCTATATACGGACGCACTTTTAATTGAAAACTCACCCTCATTCTTGCCAACTAATCTAGTCTCTAGCATCCGTAATGGGTGTGTTAAATTTGTGTGTCAAAATGTTTGTTAAAGTGTGTATCCTAATAAAAATGGGTCCCACAAGTTTGTGTTTGACATTGCTAACTTAGTTAGACCATCCACAATGGTTTGATATAATTGTGTGTTAAAATGTGCATTAATATTAGAGGATAAAAATGGGTTCCACAAATATGTATTAGGAGTAGTGAACATTTATATTTTATGATTTGTTTGTATTTATAGAGATGTGACCTACTAATTGTTTGTTAGCTTTTTTGCCAAACTTGGCACACATACTAACACACTATTAAATTAATTTAATACACTCTAACACACAAACTAATACAAGCTTTCGACACAAAAATACATTTCTGTTTGTTAATTCTTAACACACACCATTAAAACACTACTTACTAAACCCAATGTAGATGCTCTGATTAGTTTTGGATCTTTCTCAGTCCTTCATACTTCATCTCCCTTAACCAATTAAAGAGAAAAGAATAAAAAAAGGAACTCTTTTTGTAATTCGTAGTGGGCTCTATAAATAATACAGTAGTAGGATAGTGGTGGGAGACGGCGGCTGCAAAGGTCCGTTATTGACTTTAAGTTGATGCAAA
The DNA here is from genome assembly GCA_019656295.1 of Rhododendron mucronatum var. ripense. Lineage (NCBI taxonomy): Eukaryota > Viridiplantae > Streptophyta > Magnoliopsida > Ericales > Ericaceae > Rhododendron > Rhododendron mucronatum. The sequence continues at coordinate 6,533,780 of BPLT01000003.1, read as the reverse complement.
TGATTTGCTCTGAACTGAACTGAACTGGGGTTAATTTCTCAAGATTAGAGATCGAGAATATTATTATTATTATTATTATTATTATTATTATTTCAAGCAAAAGTGGAAAACAAGAAAGATTAACAGAGTTTGGAACACATAACCAAGATTTTGTCGTTCTGCTGGAAGCAGACATTGTTGAGCTTTTATAGCAATGAATGAATAAAAGCCATATATGCCCGATGCCTCCTCTATATACATCTAACTTAAATTAAACGAGGTTTTTGCTGCATGTCATGATTGTACTAATGTAGCTGCTGGCTAGTTAGTTCATTAAGGAGTTTAGAGTAGTAATGATGCCAACAGTGCAATCTATTTTTTCGGTACACTTGGCAAACTTTGAATTCACCTCTGGGTGTGTTTGGAAGGGGGAAAAAAAAAAAAAAATTTGGTATTACTGGCAGCCTTTTTAGTTAATATTCTTTTGGAGTAATTTTTGTTTAATTCATGTCAAATTTCTGAATTACTCGGGCCCCGTTCCAAAACACATTCTTAAAAAATAAATACTTACTCCATTTCACATTGTTAAACTAAAAAATTTTTTTACGCCGCATAAAAGATCTCGATAAGATCCATATTACTAGGAAAATTATTTGCGTAAACATATTATTTTTAAGCTTGAAATTGCCTTCTTAAAAAATAAGTACAATGAGTTCCGGAACAGCGCCTCATACATCTTGACGAGCGAAATCTAAAAGTACAAAAAGTATGGCCAAAAGTGCTTAAAGTTTCACTTAAAAATGATAAAAAGTTATACAAAGCCACAGTTTTCATTTCTATGTCTTTAGGGTTGTTTTCGGGTAAATTCCAAATACACCCCCTGTATTTTGGTCATTTTTCAACTACACTCCCTCTACTTCATTTTTCATCACTCTCACCCCTTGTACTTAAGACTGGTTTGAAACTGTTAGTATTTCCGTCCAAAGTAACGAAAAGATTGAAATACCAATTCGTATTCCACTTTTTTGCCCTTTTTTCATTTACGTATTATCCTTTCTCTCTCTACAAAGCTTTGATTCTACAATGGTGGAGAGAGAAACATAAGATTGTGAATCATCTGCTTCAAAGAACAAAAGATTGTGTTCGTAAGGTACGTTGATAGCCCCAAAATCGTTTAGGCTTTTTGTTCATTTCTGGTACTGTGATAGCCCCAAAATCGTATGGGTTTTTGTTCATTTATGGTACGTTGATAGCCTCAAACCAATGCATGCAAGGTATTTTTAAGAAATAAAAATAATACTTTGTTCATTTACCAAAATCTGTCACCCTTTCTTTAAAAAATTATAACTTATTCATATAAGGTCCAAAAATACTCAAACCAGTGCCCAAACTTGCGTAACATCCATGTGTATCTACTATAAAAATTGAAAGATTAGTTATCAACCAAATATTCTCCAAATTTCAAAAGAACATGCTGTTCTACAGAAAAACAGGGCAGCCAAACATGTCTTCGTAGAAAATCCATAACTAATTCATTTCAACTCCAAAAATATTGAAACCAACTCTCAAAGTTTCGTAACGTAATGTATTATTCTCAGTAAAAATATCAGATTCATAACTTAATAGGATAGTTTCCAGAAATAAAAAGAAGATGGCTCTACCCATATTTCGAAACATGTGTATCAGTCCATATTCCGAAAATCATAACTAATTCTGTGTTGATCGGTTTTGCATGTTCTTGGTATCAAAATCTTCGTCTTTAAACGTACTTTAAAAGTTATGAAGACTTCAAAAATTGTATCATACCAGAGGTTCTCAAAATACGAATTTGTAATGGTCCAGAAAGCTGTCAGGAAAGTTTAAGATGTTACCAGCAAGAAAATAAGTTTTCCGATGAGAGAATGGTGACGGGAGGCCGCTCATGGTGGAACTGAGGTGGGGATGGAAGAACACCATCCTCCTCCTCTTTCTTCAAATTTCGAAGCTTCCTCCCTCAAAAATTAAAATACATGTTTGACTAGTTTTTACCAAGATGATAAAAAAAAATGTTATAACCAAATATATTTACACATGCATGAGTGCAATTCTAGGTGTCAATTTGGCCATGCCAAGTTCTATAAGCATAACATGTGTCCTTGCATGCGTAAGTGGTCCCAGATGCTCGAGCGCGCGCGTAGCTGAGAAGATGTCCCGGTTTCGGTCTCAGAAAAATATGAAATTCGCACATTGGTCTACCCTAAATAAATTATTCTAAGAATAACCCCATTCTCAGAATTTCAAGAAAAAATTCAGAACACAGAGATTTGAATGCCTGGCCGATTGACTTGTAAAATATGTTTGTGACTCCGTCCGGGACCAATAATTAATGGTAGTGACGAATTATCATTGTACTAATTTTTTTAACGTGAGGGAGAGGATGTAAATGGGTTTTGAAGGCAATTTGATCTTAGAAAAGATGTTTCAGAAGGGAAAATTCCAGCCAACAAGCCATTATCTGTTTTTCCGTTACTTTGGACGGAAATACTAACAGTTTCAAACCAGTCTTAAGTACAAGGGGTACGAGTGATGAAAAATGAAGTAGAGGGGGTGTAGTTGAAAAATGACCAAAGAATAGGGGGTGTATCTGAACTTTACCCGTTGTTTTCATATGGATTTTTTTTTAGTTTCAAAAGTATTATGTAATCCGTCCCATTTTGATACCCTAAGAAAAGACGTGCAATTTTTTTATTTAAAAAAAAGGTACATTCGTACATGATTTTTTTTTAGTTTTTTTGCACCAAACTAAAGAACTCAAACTTTGCTATATATATGGTCCTTGCCCAGTAATTTATTTGGCCATTTTGTCCATAGCCTAAGCATTTTTAGTACAGGTACGTACCTCAAACTTTTTTTTTTTTTTTTTTTTTCTGATTATCAAAAGTGTACTTTGCTATATACTTTGGAATTAATTTGAAGAATGAATTTTTTCAGTGAACTAGACTCTTTCAATGTCAGCTATCAAAATTGTATACATACAATTTGCTACTTTTTCTTGGTTTGCAATCTTAAATTGTGCACTCCAACATATTCACCACATATCAAATCACCTTTTGTAGTAAGATTTGATATTTGCAGGATGTTACGCATATGTCAAATTTGAAGAGAGAGAGGAAAAAAAATTGAAGGATCCCGCGTTCTTGCAGTGACTTTTACTCACTGCAAACTGCAGCCCTCCAAAACGACGTCATTTTGGGGGTATTTTGGATTCCTTATGTATTGTAGTCACGTGATCCCTGTCTGACGACTCTAACCAATCTCTCTCTCTCTCTCTCTCTCTCTCTCTCTCCCTCCCTATTCTTCTCTAGTGCTAAAGTTTTCTTCTCCAACTCCAAGTGCTAAAGCACCATGAAGACTGCCCCATACTGAAAATTTGTTCCCCGAATCCCCCATCTCTTTGTTCCCTGTGGAATATCCCTGCTAGAGTCTTCGGCAGCATGTAAATTTTTTTGTTTAGATGTTGTCTTGATTTGTGGTCTTTTTTTAAGCTTTACTTGTTGTTTCTTTGTTTGGCTTTGTATTGTTTGGGGTATGCCCCTGACTTGTGTATTGGATTTTCTAATACAATTTTACCTTACCCAAAAAAAGAAGAAGAAGAAGATAATACTAGTATCTCCTCCTCCTCTTAAAGAAAAACGTCTTTCGCTCGCCACTTTTTGGATGGACAATTTTGCCCTTTGTAGTCTTGGCTTCTTGTTGTTTGTTGGTTGGGTGAAATTGTAATTTCAGTTTTTGGTTAGTGGGCTACGTGTTTGTTGTTGGGTTTTGCTAGATTACATGGCAATGGGAGCTGAAAGAGCAGGAGGATATCATGCAGAAAAGAGAGAGAGCGAGACTTTGTTAGAGAGAGAGGTTTCGGCAAGTGTTGTTTGGTCGATTGTCGCTGTTTGCGTCGCAAATTTTAGCAACTACTGCTTCTCGGTTTCATCCTGTTTGCTTTTGGGATTTGTGCTGTTTGTTTTGCTCTATTCAGTTACTTGGGTGTCGTTGTACCTGTTGGTAAGAGGTAATGCTCCTTTGCTGATTTCTCATTGTGTCTTGCTATACCTTTCGGTGTGTTTGATGGTTTCCCAGTTTGATTTGTGTTCGTAGAGTCATTAACCTGTTTTATAGTGGTTTCCCAGTTTGATTTGTGTTCGTAGTGTAGAGACCCGTAAATTCATGAAATTTATTTAAATGTTTTATAAGGAACAAAAAGGAGGAAATCGATTTAGAACTTTGAGATTTGGGTTGAAATGATAAAGTGTTGCATTTAAAGGGGTGAAAGTGTGATGTGTGTGTGTAGTGTGTATATAACTTATGTGTGTGAGAGGCAGGGAAACAAATTCCCCTTTTTCCTCTTTTCCCACTCTCCCGTTCTCTCACACTCTCTCGGCTCTCACTCTCTCTTTCTCACCCTCACCAAATTTCACCCAAACCACCACAAAACACCCTTCAATCCTTCATTTATTCGCGTATCGCAACTCGTATTGCACCGGTGTGAGCTCGGTGGAGGCGTATCCCATTCGAATTCAAGATTTAGGGCTAGGGCTTGGAGGATTCCTTTGATTTCGTTCTCTAATCTTGAGGTAGGGAGTTCTAACTTGCAATATATGTTTATGACTTGTTTCTTGTTGCTTGATTCTTGTTTGAGACCGTTGTTGTTGTTGTTGTTGTTGATGTTGTTACTGCTGAGAAACCCATGTGATCCTGTCAAAAGTCTGCTCGAAAGCCATTGTTAACGATAACATTTTCATTGTTATCGATAACATTATGTTCCAAAGCCCAGAAAACCTGTTGTTATCGATACCTTAGCCTTTGTTATCGATACCTTTGTGTCCCAAAACCCAGAAAATTCATTGTTATCGATACCATTTGCCATTGTTATCGATACCCTTGCGTCTGGAATCATTTCTGACCAAATGGTATCGATACCATTTTTATTGTTATCGATACCCTTGCGTCTGGAATCATTTCTGACCAAATGGTATCGATACCATTTTTATTGTTATCGATCCCTGTTGCTTATCTCCAGCTTTTGCTATTTTGCTCCATTTTTCACCGTTTTGATCTCTGATCACCTCCAACTCATCCGAATACCTCCCGAATGACTCTTAACTTGATTGCTTGTACCTAGTAACTTCGTCGGACGTATCCATGACCTCAATACTCATTTGAACATGATTTTACGAAAATTGTTTTATAGACCAAAGTTGGATTTGAACGGTACAGACTGGTTGGAAAAGGGTTTTGAAACTTTACGGACACTACGAAAACATATCAGGACATCCCGAAAGAGTAAAGAGCCTGGCAGAGGACATCGGGGTCCTTTAATTGGCCCGGCATGAGCTATATGCTCGTATCAGGACATCCCGAATGGGTAAAGAGCCTTGCAGAGGACATTGGGGTCCTTTAATTGGCCCAGTAAGAGCTTCGGCTTATGACACATGTGCGAGACACGTTATGATACATGGTGCTTCCAAAGGTTATACGTTGAAACACTTGATTGGTTTTGGAAATAAAAGTCTAGAATTGGATTCCTCCTGTTGTTCTTTTATTGGTTTCGGTTGCCATTGTTCCTCTTGTGATTGTTCCTACATTTCATTTGTATACATTGTTAGATTAGACCTTTCTACAGGGCTAGTGTAGCTCAAACCTTACATCATTTTCAGGTGCTAACTCGGGGCAATAGTTGCATGCTTGGAGTGCTTGGCGTGGACATGATTTTGAAAGCTAACAATGAAGAGTTATTAAGTCATCTTTGTAATTTATTTTTGGAAGATGTATTTGTAACTCTATTTGTAAATCTTGGATTAATGAATATTGTAAGTTCCAAATTCCTGTTTGATATTCAACACTTATGTGATTTTGGGCCATTGAGCCAAAGATGTACTTTTGTAAATATTTGGGGAATTGGATTATAATGTGTGGAAATGGAAATGTCAAATCATTTTGGGGTGTTGTACGGAATAATGTGATGTTTTATTTATGGAAATTCATTTATTATTATGTTTAAAATCGAGGGCATGACACGTAGAGTCATTTAGGACAAGTGTTTTGTACAATTTTTTTTTTTTGGGTATTCTATTCATGTTGCATGTGTGCTTTTTTTCTTCAGTGCTTTGTTTTCTTGCTTTCTGCATTCTTGACTTTGTAGGTTATGTGCTTGATGAGGATGATATTTCTTTTTGGTATTTTCTTATTGTTGCATGTGTTCTGTGTCAAAAAGAGTAAAGTTAAATTCATTTGGACTATTTTTTCAAATCCAATAAAATGTTTAAAATGTTTGATTTGTGTTTGTAGAGTCATTTAGGGCAAGTGTTTTGTACGGTTTTTTTTTTTTTTTGGGTATTCTATTCATGTTGAAAGATGGCTAGGTTTCATTTTTACTAGATGCATGCAGTTAGCCATATGGAATTACTCCAGGTATTTATTTAGTTTCGTATACATGATAGATTAAGTTATGTAATTTATACATACATGAAGTCATTCTGTGTGTGAATTTTATGATAGTGCTCTGAATTCCAACTACCTATATTGTTAGTACATGCAACATGAATAGAATATCAAAAAAAAAAAAAAAAACCGTACAAAACACTTGCCCTAAATGACTCTACGAACACAAATCAAACATTTTATTGGAATTGAGAAAATAGTCCAAATGAATTTAACTTTACTCTTTTTGACACAGAACACATGTAACAATACTAAAATACCAAAAAGAAATATCATCCTCATCAAACACATAAACTACAAAATCAAGAATGCAGAAAGTGAAATGATGATTACGTTAACTATTTCCTGTTTGTTTGAAAAAGTAAGTCGGTACATGTTGGTTACTTGCATTGATTTTGGAAAAGAGAAATGAAACCGAGGGCTTAAATTTAAAAAACAGAAGGCAATAAAGAAGCAGAGGTTTGAATAGGAACCAACAAACAATGGGACGCACTTTGTGCTCCAAGTGATATTTTTCGATTTATGAAGCTGAATTTCTACAAATTGAGTGTTTTTGATGCAATAGACCCACATGGTTCAACTCGATAGAGAGTTATATATGCAAATGAACAAACACACACATGTACAGAGATGTGAAATGAGAATGGCTTGTTTGAGTGAAACAATGACCATCTTTACTGTTTCCTGTTTGTTTGAAAAAGTAAGCTGGTTCATGTTGGTTACGTTTATTTTGGAACAGAAAAATGAAACTGAGGGTGTAAAATTTAAAAGTAGGAAGTGATAGAGAAGGAAAGGTTTGAATGGGACCCAACAAACAACGGAACAAACTTTGAGCTCCAAGTGGTATTTTCCGTTATATGAAGCTGAATTTCTTCAAATACCTCATTGATTTTGATGCAAATATACCGACATGGTTCAACTCGATATATATATGAACACACAGATAGATATGGATGCATATGTGATCGTACAAACCTCACTTCTCTTTTTATAATTTTTCCGTTGTGCACCCTTTAGGCAATATAGGCTTAGACCAACAGGGGAGAATCATGTTAGTTACTCTTCTACTGAATGATTGTGTGTTCTGGCATGATAAAAATGGTTGTATCCCTGATATTTCACCCAAGGGTGTGGTCAATTGTATGATGGACTAATTGGATTTCTCTTTTTATGCTGTGAGTGTTAAAGGAGACCTTTTCAAATTATCATTGTCATTTGTCTTAACCGACCTTATGGTATATGCAGTTTGTTAAAACCATCATGCCATAATTATCCCAAATGTTTATGTATTTCATACTGATAAAAACTTCCATTTGAGTACTCCTCATACAAGCGTTATTTGTTTTTTAAATCGTTGTATGCTTGCTTGCCCGATTCTTTATTATAAATAACTGCTTGTATCATTTGTGCTGTTAGAGTCTTAGAGATATGCTCTACTCTACAAAAATTGGTCAGGGAAAGATTGTCTGAGCTTCCTTTGCTGCATTCCAGTTCAAAAGTGGTTTTAGATGCATATTTCTGTGTTTAACAGTAAGGCAGTTGACAAATTTCATGTTCCCATAAAATTCACTCCTGTTTCTTTTTAGGCCGAATGTGTTTTTGGTTTAATTTTTTGGCTATTTTTTATAGAGACATCGGCTTTTCCACTTTTTAGGTTACCGTGTTTTTTTTTTTGTGTTAAATTTTTGCCTGCGAAAAATTTTGTGTTCTTTGTTTCTGAGGTATTTTTATGCATTGTTTTTTACCAGGTATCTCCTTTGTACAGTTGGATCTGTGTACATCAAGTCTAAGGAAGGTCCAGCAAAGGATGTCCTTAAGGATCTTGTGGAAATGTGCCGTGGCATACAACACCCTATACGTGAGCTTTTTTTGAGTAGTTATCTTTCTCAGGTCAATAGGGATAAATTACCAGATATTGGTTCCGAATATGAAGGGTAAGGAAATCAGGTGGTCACCTTTTTCTACTTTATTGTGAATTTAGGTGGAAGAATTATTCAACTTTGATACTGAATAGATCAAAATGTTGGTTGTTCAGCAGAAGGGAAATAGCTTTTCTCCCTTATGGTGCTATCATGTAGCAGGATGACCATATTCTCAATCTGCCACTACTTTCCTAGGAGTTCGGTGAAATGGATTGGCTAAACACTTTCCAATTTGTTGCTTCCGAGCACCAAATTAACTTCTTTGTACTTGGAGTATTATTGAGTATAGTTGATGCCATGTTTGAATCGATGGGGGCAAGTATCGTCAATTATGTAACCTATTGACATGGATTTAGTAGACAAAATATCTTAGCTTGTGACCTACAAATACTAGAAAGGAAAGAAATGGACAAGCCGCCATTCATATTGTTTCAGTGTCATGACTCTTGATTGTTTTCGCTCATTTGATATTCCTCATGAATGATATGTTCTTTTGTTGATGGTAAAAGTTCGTTTTACATTCTTAATCTGGTATTAGTTTACTGGGTAGGGTGTGAACCTGATTTGTGTGAGCTTTCCATAACTCCTGCAAGGATGCTGACACTGTCATGGACACCGTGGAGTTCGTCCTCCAAAACTTCACAGAGATAAACAAACTATGGGTGCGGATGCATCAGCAGGTTTGTTCAAATTTCTAGAATGTGTTCGCTTTCATGCATGGACCTGCATGGCATTTTTTGAAAAAAAAACAACAAAAACAAATGCTTAGGTATGTATGGTGCTGTGGTGCTTGCATGCCATCAAGGTTAAAAAGTATCAATCATAAGGGCATGATTTCTGGTCATGCAGGTATTATAGTGGTTGTCAATCATTCATACTCTTTGCTGATCTTGAGTTGAGGATAGCAATCGGCCTTTCTGGTCTGCAGGGACCTGCTCGAGATAAGGAGAGATGAGAAAAGGAAAGGAGCGAGCTTTGCAATCTTATAAGATCAGTGACCTGGAATCAGCTTATATTTTTCCACATTGGCCATAAAAGTGTGTAGGTATGCACTTACAACAGTTTGAACTTCAAGCTTTTCATGTTTTATTAGGTTGGGAAGAACCTGCATGTCCTTAGTCAGATTGAAGGTGTTGACCTTGATATGTACAGAGAAACTGTGCTTCCCAGAGTTTTGGAGTAGGTTTGATCTGTTTATACTTCATTCGTTTTGGTTTTGGGAAGAGGTGTAAAATAGTCGAATTTTCCTCCCAATCACTTTTGGCAGGTCGTCAATTGTAAAGATGAGCTTGCCCAATACTATTTGATGGATTGCATAATTCAAGTATTTCCTGACGAGTACCACTTGCAGACACTTGAAATCTTGTTGGCTACTTGCCCCCAGCTTCAGGTAGTAACACATTTCATCGATTCGTTGTATAACTACTATGTGTGCCGTGGATGACATTACTTTCGTTTCTTTCTTCTTTTTTTTACTAATAATTGTGCTGCCACTTCTTTGCTTTAAGTTTTAGCATTTTCATTTTCATGTTTAGATTATTGGTTTTATGATTTATGGGCTATATGATTTGTACACTTTCCGGATAGTTGATGCATCGTGTATGCTTTGAATCATGGAGATAAACAATTAGGATGTGTTCCATGCGTACATGTCACACCCGTCCCGGATATTTGGTATTTTAATTCACGTATTTAATTAAATTATGCGTCACGGGGTTAAATTGCATACATTAGAAGCGTGAGGGCTTGTGTGTGATTTGTGAATTGGAACATGATAGCTTGTGGTCTTGTTGGCACACAATAATCTTCCTTAGAAATTAGCAAACAGAGTACGTGTTCTGTTTCTGCTCTTCGTTGATACACGTAGAGAGAGAGAGAGAGAGAGAGAGAGAGAGAGAGAGAGAGAGAGAGAGAGAAACGGCAAGAAGGAGGAAGAAGAGAAAAATAGGAGAAAACCTAGAGAAGATTTATCTAGCTTTGAATTGAAGTTTAATTTGGTGAGTTTCATCTTCTTAATTGCTGAAATTCATGTTTCTTTTGCTAGATTTCATGTTCTACATCTATTATGCATTTGATTGAAGCCATGGCAGAGGGTTTTTGAGGTTGGAATTGAGTTCTTGATTCTGAAACTAGACTTACACACCTTTCTGAATATGTAAGTTTTGTGCCTTAGTTACTTCTAGGAAAAATCACTTTCTGTTCTGAAGTTATTGGTTTGTCAAATCTAGAAATCTGGGCAGGTTTAGAGCTATGCTATTCATCAATTTTGTCATAGTTAAGTGTACTTACTGACTATGGGTTCTCTTGAGTTTTAAGCATTGATCAATTGGTGATGTTTTGGTCTTAGAATTAATGGAAAAGATTGAGTATGTGATTTTTAATGAGTATTCGATCACAGGCTGTTCTGCAGAAACTGCAGATTTGTATTTCTAAGTGTCCATCTTTTGGCAGTCATAACTTCGTCATTTGAAATCTATTTAGGACAAACTTTATATCGATATTGGTGTACTGAAAGTCTAGTTTCTAGTGGTGGTGGTTTTATGACCCAACTATGATCCTATAAAATGCCACTGTAATTTAAAAACAGGCTGGTTGAACTTCATGTTGTTTTGGTTTATTTCTAGGCTTTTGGAATGGACATATTTGCATTCTTTGGCCATTGTTTAGTTTGTTTAGCTTATTATTCTTGTGTTGATCGTTCATTGAACTCATTACTAATACGATTAAGCGTGTGGCTAGGTAACGAGCCGAGTAATCGGGAGGTGCCAAAACCGTAAGTTGGCATACTTCGGTCGACTCACAGGTGAGTGTGTTTGATATCTTATATCTTCAATAAGATGTTAACATGTTGGTTGTGTATCATGCCATGGTTGGTTTAGTTACTAGTGTGCATGATTGTTGTGTGTTGATTGTACCCGTATAAGGTTTGTGGAATGAGTCACACCTTGTCGTGGGCCGTGCTGCTCTATTTACAGTGAATGGGAGCTTGGTGTGCGGGACACAATACTTTGGGTACATGGGATGTGGCAAACGTGTCACTGCATGTGTTGTGAATATAAATTGTGGTTGTTTCTGTTAGTTGTTTCTGTTGAATTTTATTGGATTTATTGTATATCTCACACACTCCTGGTTTTCATTTGCATTGCCAGATAGCAAGGGTTCATAGGATGGTCCACTACCCGTCGGCGTTTTGGGCTTGGCTTTGAGGGTGTTGATTGTGTTGGTGGTAGTGAGTTGTCTTGTATATATAACTGACTCGTTTTGTAAAGGATGTTTTGCACTTTAGTTTGTCAAGCATGTAAAGTCATCGGATAACGTCGACTCTTTTGTTAATAATAATATTAAGTCTACCGCTGGTTTATTCTGAGTTATTATGCGTTGTTAAGTGATTGTTTGGTTGGCAATTGGGAATGCCACGTGGCCGCACCGACTCGGGCCCACAATGGGTGTCGTTTTGCGGGGCGGGGCGTGACAGTACAATTCCTAAAAGATTTCTCATTAGTCGTATGGATTCTATGGAGTATACAATCAGGCCAGTTTCATTCCCAAATAAGGGGCTGATTGGACTAAACTCCTTATTGAGACTGTAATCGAATTGAGAAAAAAATAGATATAAAGGGCCAACTCTTCTTGTTGCGCCTCTATTATACCGGGTTTCTCTGGGCAATTTTTTTTTGAGATTTTAAATCTTGAGGATCGCCATGGAGAATTATCTTGTCCCATGGCACATGGGTTGGGGTGGGCCGACATGTTATGGAATAACTTCTGCAGCCAAGTGACTTAAATGCTCCCCTCAGGATTGTTTCTTGGGCAGGGTTACCTAGATAGAGTATCGTTGCGGTACGTTGAATGGGAATGGGATTGCAGCTGTATGCCATACACTTCAGAATGCGGTATGATGGGGTAGGCTCCTTCAGATCATTGTTTGTAGAGGTGACAATCTCAACCCATATTGTTTAATCCGTTCATATCCGTCCACTTTTAACCCAACCCAATCCGCCCATATTGTATAATGGGTTAATATGGGTTGAACCCATATCAACCCATATTTATATGGGTTTAGGTGGGTTAAAAATTGGTTCAATATGGGTTGGAGTTAAAAAACTCAATTCAAGTGTTTCACATGTACACCAAGTACCAAACCTTACGTCGGCATTTGCTGAAATTTATATACTCATGGCTGTTGAGTGCCAAATTGAAGCTATACTCTCTCGCTCTCTCTCTCTCTCTCTGTTGAGTGCCAAATTGAGATATATATTCTCTCTCTCTCCAAGACCCAAGAAAGAAGGTCGATTATATGGTCCATACAATTGATCAGTCTGGAATTTTCCCAATTGACAATTTGACATATGTAAACTCATACATGAGATTGCGGGCTTATCTACGCGATTGAGCTAGCCAAGCTACAGTCATCTCAAGCTCGGTTCCTTTTGAGTTCGATATTTTTACTAAATAAACCGAACGCGAATATGAATATGATACGACACATACCGTAAATAAATGAATTGAACTACGTTCAAATCTGAAAATCCCAAACTAGGCATGTTCAGTAAAAAAAATATTAGGCCGGGTAAAAGTAAAAAAAAAATTACTTTTTCGATTAACTCGTCAAGACAAACTAATAGGGGTAAAAAGTTTGTTGTAAAACAAGCAAATACAAAAAAAAAATTGAATAGAGACAAAAAAAAAAAAGGTCCAAACCTAAGCGGTGGCTTCGACACTTTGTAAGTCTCTCTCTACATCCATAAACTAACTATATTCTTGTACAAACATAATTGATTTTAATAGTATAATCAGAGACGATATCGTGGTTTTTTTTTTAAGGCATGACTTAGGTTTTTTTTTCCTTAATGATTCTGAAAGGTTCGTAGATGTGGTATTTTTGTTTAGAAGTTTGAGTTTCGATGTAGGGAAATTAGTTTTTAAATTTTTTGTATATATATATATATTTATATATATATTTTTTTTTATAAAAAAAAAAAAGGAAACGGGTCGGGTTGGGCGGGTTTGGGTTTGGCTTGACCCGTATTCGACCAGACCCGTTTCAACCCGTTTACTTTTGACCCATATTTGATCCGCCCATATTTGACCCATGACCCATTTCAACCCACCCAAACCCACCCAAACCTGCCCGTTTGCCACCTCTAATTGTTTGGAACGAAATTAGTTCGCTCCAAATGCACAACATTTTGCCGATGGTTTTAGTATTAAACTCCAAGTCCAAGTCTTCGCAACCCTTTGGCATGAACAACTGACAGACGAAGGACTTTTGCTTTGTCTGACTAAAATAAACTCTACCTTTTGCTATGTCTAATCCTTTGGCAATTGTATAAAAACCCTGTTGCCAAAGTCATGCAAGTACCTGAATAACTTGAAACCTTTTGATCAAGGCAAATACTTATCTAGACCATAACTTCTACAACTAGCAACTTCTGATGATAAACTTGATCAAACTTATCCATATAACCTTTGCTATCATCAACAAGAGCCATAATTTAAAGAAAATCCAAAATGCATCTATACAACGGGCATGAATGACGTGCTTTGCATGTCGGCATGCACCTAGTATATCCTTCACAAGGCTGATGGCTAAGCGGAAAGTGAGGAATGCTTCTTATAAAAGAAGAAAACGCATGGAACAAAACTGGTTCCATAAAGTCCTTCATGTAGGAAGATATACAATTAGGAGAGAGAGAATCATCTCCTGCTCCTACACCTTTATCCTGATGATCGAGGGCTAAACTTTGGCCATTACCAATTAAATTGTAATTATCCTTCATGAATTTTTTTGTAAATTGTCTAACATTAAATCATGTCAAAAACCAGGTCAATCGAATATCTAATGATATATCAAGCACAATATAAATGTGTCAATCACGTTGAATTGAGTTGAAGGTCATCTAACTCAATTAATTAACTACTATAACTATCCATTGTGATGATTTATTTATTTGACAGTTACAATAATTAGGGCCTAAGTCTCTTTTTCTTCATAAGGCAAAATAAAGGAGGGAAATAGATTAGGTGGGGCTCAAATTGTTAGTATCTTATTTTTCTTTCTTTTTTGCTGAATTAGTTTAGTGGAGTATTTTTTTTTCTTCCTGGCCGGCCCCTATTAATTTGAAATTGAAGGAGTTTCACCATTCTTGTCCTAATAATGTCTTGTAGGAATTGCTCATTTGCTTGCCACTCTAACCGATCACCCCCCACCTTTCAGAGCATTTCCAATCCAACATCCTCGAGTTAGATCAATTTGTACTTTTGGTACACATGTTTGGGCTTGCCCTTTTCTCTTCTTTCTCTCTCTAAACTTTTACCAGAGAAACCCTAGCCGTCGTTGTTTGCTTGAGGGGAGGGGGAGGGGAGGGGAGGGGGGGCGTCGCTTCCTCCCCCGGGCACCTATCTCTCTCTCTCTTCCTTTTTCTTCTCCCCTTGCCGGTGCTCCTCTCCTCCGTGGGCTACTGTTCCCCCCATCCCTCTTCCATCTTCCCTCCTCCTTCCTCATTTCCACCTCCTTCAGTAATATCCCGCTGGATACTCTGCTGGGTGTATCCCGTTCCGCCGGCTTTCTGGATCCCGTTGTGGACCGTCGTGCTACCTTATTGGAGGTAGCGGGTCTCTTGCCTAACGGCGCTTTGGTCGTTTCGGGTGGTGGATGGTATGATTTTGCTAGGTTGTTGGTGGCGATGCTGTGAGTGGATATGGTGTGTTGGGACTGGGCATGGCAGTAGTAGGGGTTGTCGTGATTCTGTGGTTGGTGCGGTGGTTGTGGCGATGGCTATTTTGAGTGCCTCGATAGATTAGAGTTTTGGTTTTGTGTTTCGTTTTTGTTTTGTCCGGACTCTTGTTAAGTTTATGTTCGGATGTTGAGGTCGGTTTTTGTCCGGATGTTGGGTCCGATTTTTGTCCTGGTGGGTCTTCCCGGGTGGTTTGTTCTGATCCAGTTTTTCCAGATCGGGTGACTGATTTCCGTAGATTTAATGTTATCTTTGATTCAGAGCTCCGCTATCCCGAGACGATGGTATTTGGGTACTAGCTCCATGTTAGCCGACCATGTTGATGGTGTGAAGAAGTGAGCGTTTGGCTCTTGCATAGGCACTAGACACTAATTTCGTCGCTTAGTCTTTTCTTGTATTGTCTCTGTTTCTTTGTATTTGGATGGAAATCTGTACTTGCAGTATGTCCGGTTCTGTATTCGGGAGTTATCTGTAGATGTCGTATGGCTTGATTAATGAATTTGTTTCTTCCGTTGAAAAAAAGAAAAAGAAAACCCAACATCCTCTATTGCTCCATTTGAGATGATTGAATTAATAATTTTCAATCAAAAAGTGTATGTAGAGAAGCTTACTTTTCATACAAACTCTTGTAGACACCCTATTCTGAACTATCCGGATTAGCTTAATTACGGTCTTTCGTCGCCCCAATGATGACTAAAGGTCGAGAACATTCCAAAGTCGATGGCGGGTCTTGAGCTTTGGACATTCCTCATTCAAACCCTTTCAAATTCCATTCAAACCCTTCGAGCCAGATGGCCCCAACAAACCCTACTTGCTTACGCTAGTGTTGTCTTGGCGTGCGCTAGTGAACTGCCACGTGTCGGTCATCGACCGTTGACTCAGTTATAACTGACGCACGCAGGTCAAACCCTAGCGTACGCTGATCAAAGCCAGTCAAATCACCACTTTTCTGTCACGTGCTCGAGACTTTGTAACCACCCCCTGATGATTGTTTTCATGCTTCACTGTTTTTAAGGCTTTTATGCTCAGCTTGTATTAGAAGTAGCAATTTTGCAAAAAAAGTTGAAAGATGAAGGGTTTCCCCGATTTGATTCTCCAATGCAACTTTTGATTTGATCTCGACTTTCTCGACCCTTTGATGCGAACACTAAATGCCAAACCATGGATCGACTTGATAGAATGTGACCGGGTCTCAAAGAGAGACTGCCTACGTATCCCTTTTCACGGAATCAGGTCAGAACGTAGTTCAGGCTAAGGTTCGCTAGTGTATTTTACCTCTCCTTTTACACTCTAACTTTTGCCTAGAACCGCCTTCCCAGGTTTTCGGTCTAGCGAATTTTTGATATTTTGCCTATTTATTTTTGCCTAGACCACCTCCTTAGGTTTTCGGTCTAGCAGGCTGCTCTAACTTTTGCTTGGAATCGCCCACCCTTGTGGTTTTCGACCCAAAGAGTATGTCTCAGGGGTAGTAACGTTTGAGCTGATCCAGGTTGACCAGGGATATTAAATTCATTTCCGTCGAGATCGATGAGCTTAGCAGCACCCCAGATAGGATGGTCTTAATGATGTACGGCCCAGAGGGCTTCGGCCGAAATTTCCCACGAGGATCGAATACTGGAGCCCGGATTTCCTTTGTAACCATGTCCCCTTCGACTAGACCTCTCGACTTCACTTTCTTATTGAATGCCCGGGCGATTCGACGCTGATACCCTTGAACATGATACAGAGCACGGAGCCTTCTCTCATCAAATAACATGAGCTCGATGAACCTTCCACTCAGCTGTTTAGCTTCTTCGAGACCACTTTCAGCCATGACCCTCAGAGAAGGAATCTCAAGCTCAATGGGAAGTACTGCCTCCATTCCATAGACTAGGGAGAACGGAGTCGCGCCTGTAGAAATGCTGATTGACATACGGTACCCCCAGAGGGCCAAAGGTAACAACTCGTGCCAGTCCCTAGTAGATTAAGCGGTCTTCTTGATAATCATCTCGACATTTTTGTCCGCGGCCTTGACAGCTCCATTCGTCTGTGGCCGATAGGTTGTTTAGTGGTGGATCTTAATCCCAAATTCCTCGAAAAGTTCCAGGACCCTGCCTTTGAAGTGGCTTCCATTATCCGATACAAAAGCCTGAGGGACACCATACCGGTAGATGATGTTCTTCCGAATGAACTGCGCAACTTGAATTGTTGTCAGGGTCTTGTAAGATTCGGCCTCGACCCACTTGGTGAAATAATCAATGGCTACCAGTATAAACTTGTGACCGTTTGAAGCAGAGGGTCTGATAAATCCGATAACATCAATCCCCCACACCGAGAAAGGCCAGGGTGAGGTCATGCCATAAAGTTCGAACGGAGGAACATGCTGCAAGTTAGCCTGAATCTGACATATGTAGCAACGCCGCACATAATCAATACACTGTGACTCCATTGTAGACCAGTAATAGCCCTGCCTGAGGATTTTCCTTGCGAGCATGACACCACTCATGTGAGGACCGCAGACTCCTTCATGAATTTCCTCCATTATCCTTGCTGCTTCTGCACCGTTCACACGTAGCTTGTGCATTCCGCAGTGGGACCTTCGATATAACTTCCCCCCACAGATGATGTACTGAGCAGCCAAACGTTGCAGGGCGATTTGGTCCTTCTTAGTGGCCTCAGCAGGAAACTCTTCGCGTTCCACAAAGTTCCAAATATCGTGGTACCAGGGCAGGCCATCATCGACATCATCAATGACGTTGACATACTCGTAAGCGGGCAAGTCCCTTTGTTCGATCACAATTGGCCGCAAATTAACTCCTACTGGAAGTTCGATCATTGAAGCCAAAGTAGCCAAAGCATCGGCGAACTGATTCTTTAAGCGTGGAACATGGGTGAAAGTCACCTTGTTGAAGCGAGGAATCAGTTCTTCCAAATCTTGGTGATAAGGCTTCAGCTTTTCCTCAAGAACCTTCCAGTCTCCATTGGCTTGAGAGACTACCAAATTCGAATCCCCAATTACTTCGAGCTTCTCGACCCCTAGTGCAATCGCAGCCTCCATTCCGACAATGCAGGCCTCATACTCGGCTTGATTATTGGTGACATCGAAATTCAGCTTGAAGGCAAGTGGAATATGAGCACCGGTAGGCGTGATCAGCAACACCCCAATTCCGAACCCTTTCTGATTAGTAGCCCCATCAAAATACAGCGTCCATACTTCCTCAATTACAGTCAGCACGTCCTCGTCCGGAAAAGTGAAATCCACATCCTCTGGCCCCTCAACCGGGTGATCTGCCAATTCCGCCACAACGTGGCCCTTCACCGACCTCCTTAGGACATGCTGGAGATCGAACTCAGCCAGCAGAAGCAACCAACGTGCTAGCTTATGGGTGAGCACTGGCTTCTCGAATAAATATTTGATAGGGTCCATTCGAGAAATCAGCTTCACTGAATAGGCTATCATGTAGTGTCTAAGCTTTTTGGTAGCCCAAACTAATGCCCAACATGTCTTTTCTAAAGGGGTATATTGCTCCTCGCTACCCACCATTTTCTTGCTCAAGTAGTAGATGGCTTTCTCGACTCTGTTTTCCCCTTCTTACGCTAGTAAACATCCCATGGCCGTCAGAGTCATGGATAAGTAGAGAATCAAAGGTCGACCTAGCGTAGGCAGCATTAGTACTGGATGGTTCTGCAAGTACCTCTGAATGGACTCAAAAGCAGCCTGGCATTTGTCTGTCCACTCGAACGGGACGTTCTTCTTGAGCAGTCAGAATAACGGCTCGCAGATTAGAGTAAACTTGGCGATGAACCTGCTGAATCTTTCCTAGAAAACTCCGCACTCCTTTCTCAGATCGTGGGGGCTCCATTTCGAGAATTGTTTTGATCTTGGACGGATCTACCTCAATCCCTTTTTTGGTAATCAGAAACCCCAACATTTTGCCTACTGCGACCCCGAACGTGCACTTCTGCGGGTTGAGACGCACATTGTACTTGCGAAGCCTTTCAAGAAACTGCCTGAGTGAAGGAAGGTAGTCCTTTTCCTCTTTTGCCTTTACAATCATGTCGTCCACATACACCTCAACCGTCTTGTGAATGAAGTCGTGAAACAGGGTTGTTTGAGCCCTCTGAAAGGTGCATTCAGCATTCTTTAACCCAAACGGCATTTTTACGTAGCAGTAAGTTCCTCATTCGGTGACGAACGTTGTCTTCTCTTGATCCTCTGAAGCCATAAAGATCAGATTGTATCCTGCAAATCCGTCGACAAAGGAGAGCAAGGCATGCCCCGCCGTGTTGTCCACAAGCACATCGATGTGAGGCAAGGGAAAACTATCATTGGGGCTTGCCTTGTTCAAGTCTTTGAAATCGACGCAGACTCGGATCCTCCCATCTTTCTTGGAACGGGCACAATGTTAGCGACCCATTTGGGATATTCAGCAACCCTTAAGAAACCTGCGTCAATCTGCTTGGTGACCTCTTCTTTGATCTTTTGAACCCAGTCCGGCCTCATTCTGTGAAGCTTCTATTTGACAGGAATTGCTCCTGGCATTAAAGGAATTCGGTGCTGCACTATCTCGGGATCGATACCATACCAGGCATATCTGCATGAGACCAAGCAAAAACCTCGAAATATTTTTTGAGTGCCTCGATTGTACCAGCGTGGTTTTTCGGGGACAGGTTTGAACCGATTTGCATCATACGGGGGTCATCCTCATCTTTCAGATTTATTGAAATTACTTCTTCTTTTAGAGGCTGAGCATGCCCTTCGTCTTCCCTTTCGATGAGGGAACGTAACTCAGTCGGGATGTTCCCATCGAAGTCGATTCCTTCATCGTCGGGGTTGACACAATTTATATAAAAGTCAGCAAAGTAGTCAGAAGCAGGAGCATTCATTTCATAAAACCCAGAAGGGTTGCCAAGTACAGCCGACTCAAACTCGAAGTAAAAGCTATGACGTGGAGGGCCGAGAGGCACAAACTCTGACTCTGAGCTAGACTTAGACTCGACAGACTCTGTGTCAGATTCAGAAGCATCATTAATGCATGTTAAACGCGGAGTAAAAATGCAGTTATTAATACTATCAGTCGCTTTCACAATGAGAGAAGTTGGGTCCTCGAGAGCGTCCTGAGAGTCGGGCCCAAGCATCAGCACCTCAGCCTCTTCTTCCTTGCCAACCAAACCTACTTGGGAGAACAACATCTCCAAGCTCCCCTGATCAAAAGTCCTCACCCAGTCGGCCTTTTCCTTAATCCCAGCCAGCTGCTTCTTGAATTTTACCTGAGCCAGCTGCTCCTCAGCTATTTCGTCCTCATCCTTAGACCAAGTGTCCGCAGCAAAGATCTCGAAACCCGGCAGCCACGTGCGAGTCTTAGGATCCCAAAACAGCTCAATTTGTCCCAGATACGCTGTGCCACCTCCTTCACGGATGAAGTAGCTGCCAGGATTACCATAAAGGGTTCGAGGTTTTCCTACGTCTTTCCTCTTTTTAGCATCCTTGGCAGGGGGAATGTATCCCAAACCAAAATGGCCTTCGGTGAAAGGAAAGACGGGGAACTCAGCGATCCCCAACTGGTTGATCCCGAGTCCTAGACCAGGCATGAACGACATCTTTCTCATAATTTCGAGAGCAGGTGAGCTAATGATGAAGTCGTCATCCATGACAATGGCGAGGACTAAGCCGGATGTGTGGAAAGCGAACCCTTCAAAGTCTGAGTCTTCCTCCCCGTGCATTATCCCCTGAACAGGTGTCCCATTATCCTTGAGTGGGCGGATCCCGGAGTCCCCACAGATAGTTAAAGTTCCGGTAGGAAGCCCCAGCATGACCTTTTGGTGCAGAGTCAAGGGTACAGCTATAATGTCTGACCTATGCAGCCATGGCCTGCCCAGCAGCAGGTTGAAAGTAGCAGGGATGTCGACCACATGAAACTCTACGTCCATCTCAAAGCCCTCAGCATCGAGCTTGAGCATCAGGGTCCCTTCTACCACGCGGCGTGCGTTGTCATAAGTTTTGACTGCCAGATTGGAGGGTGTAAAATCGTTCTTTGTAAGCCCTAGACGGTAGGCGACCCTCATTGGGCAGACATTGATGGCGGAGCCACTGTCGATCAACACGGTCAGCACCCAGTGTCCCTTACACTTGATGGTGATGTGCAGTGGGCGGTTGTGAGCGGTCCCATCGACAGGCAAATCCCTTTCAGTGAAGGTGACAGCGTGCTTGGAAAGAAGGGGTAGGACCAAGGCAATCATGGCTTCGTGAGTGATGTCAGTTGGTACCTAGAAACGGGCTAAAGCTGCGGCCAATCTCTCACGATGCTCTTTTGATGATGATATCAAACCCCATACAGAAACAGCAGCAGGGATCCGGTCTAGTTGCTTCTGAAGAAAGTCCTCTTCTGGCGCCCCACTGGGAATAAGTGGCGAGTTCCTTTGAGCTGGTGGAGAGGTCGGTTTCTGAGTCAAAGGGTTATTGAGCTTCCAGCCGACAGATTAGGTGGCTGAAAGACTCGGCCACTCCTCGTGACATTCGCAACGTCCCACCAAGAAGTCGTGTCAAGGGATCCCCAGAAATCTGCTGGTATTTTCTCCAGCTTGCGCTTCCCTTTGTCGGCCGATGCAACCGTTGTTGTTGAGTCTTGTCGCAGAGCTAAGTCCCATTCCAAATTCTCCATTACCATCCCTTCCTAAAAGGCCGGATCCTGAGCAGTAGCCTCCTCAAATGGCAACCTTGGATTAGTGACAAACAGAACATCCCAGAAGCCCCCGTCCACTAGAGCAGAATTAACAGTCAATACTTCGTCGCCCACATTCACGTCAACCACTTTATCGACATCCCAGAAATCAGCCGGCAATGGACTTCTGTTAAGATCGACAATTTGATCCACCTCCCACATGTCATCGGGTGGTGCATTCAAGACCATGATCGAACAATCGTCACGAGGGGCCACTACCGGACGCGGCATCCCCATAGGCACAATGTTGACAGTTGGGTCGCCTGCATGCACAGCATTCGAGATGGCATCTTGTGGGCACGCGCCCCAAAATCCCGGATTTTGTTGTTTAAAATATTGGGCGGGGCCCTCTTTGGAAAGCGCGGCGAGACGCTTCGATTCAGAGTCGCTGCTCGGGTTTTAGCGGTGAAAACACCCAAGGAACCGAACTCGAAAACGCTTGCTACGTTTGTTAGATTTTTGAAAAAGGCGTAGACTGGTCCGTCGTCACCTTCGATATCTGAGGTTCGGGAGCCAGGTTACGAGAGGGGAAAGATTTTATGGCACCCCTCTCGCCCAATCCGGAGATCGGTCTCTACTCAGGCATTTTGTAAAATGTTTGCATTTTTCTCTCATTTGATCATTTTTTAGCCAATTAGGGCAGGGGAGCAGATAATGGGGATTAAAACTGTAACAGTTTGCAATTTATGTGACAAAATGCTTATGGATGATGATTTGCGTGAATTAGTAAAGGGAAAGAGAACATAGATTGAGAACAAGCACTGAGAGCAGTTCCAATGAAATGGAGTATGCTGCTTTTCAGGTGCGTGAGCAGGCAACATGTTGGCGTGCAGTGGCCGAGCCTCTGCACGCCACCATACCCTGTGCACGCCACCAAGAAGCTGGCGTACACCACCATTTTTCACTCATAGCCCTTATTTTCAACCCTCTGGGCTCTGGAATGGACCAGTGCACACCCAGGACAAACCACACAGTTTATAAGATAGTCATACTTACAGATACAAGTACAAGAAATGGCCTGGAGCCATAAAGATAGGCAAGCAGCCCCATAAACAGAGTGGGGGGATAATAAGAGGCCAGGATTGAACTATGATGTAAGGGCCAGGCACTGAACCTTTGGCCTACATGCCGTATGCCACTCGTGAGAGCTCGAACGCCAAGTTTGCCCTTTTGTCCAGTGTTTGGCTTTACATCACCTGGGCTCTGGAACATGACCAGAAGTAACCTCAGAGGCCCTCTAAAGCAAGAAAGAGACAGTCATTGAAAGTTGTCAGTTAACAGTTCTAGAATACAGAAAGCAACAAACTGATTCTTAGCATACTATGGAGGTGATGAACAGAAAATAAACAATAAAATGACGATCCATGATCCCCACGTCAGTAGCGCACATATTGCCTTGCTGGCGTACAACTTTATTTTACTGGCGTGCGCCATGGTGTGCCTTGCACGATCGTTTTATTTTACCATTCCGGGGCCAGGACTAGTATTGATTACTAGCCTGGACCTTTCTGGTTCCCCTCAGAGATTGAAAACAGAAGGCCACGCAAAGGTGGTATACCTTTAGTGAGAAGGTGGATGGTGGATGGATGATTTTGAACTTTGAGGTTGAAGATGGAGGCTAGATGGTAACTGGATGGTAATGTGGGAGTGAGGTGTTCTCTACTTCTTACTTCTTGCTCTTTCAATGGAGAAGAAAGACAACAAGAGGAGGAAGAAGAGAGGAAGAGAGCTTGGGCTTCTTGAATGTGGTTAACTCCTTGCAAATGAATGCAAGGGGGTATTTATAGAGGAGAGAGGGACTGAGATCAGTTGGGTTAAGGCCTGGTTTGGCTGGTTGGGTTAAGAGGGAAGCCTCCCATTAATGCATGGGACTTGGCTTGATGGCGGGTGTAGGAGAGAGAGGGGGACGGGCCAGACGAATATAATCATCAGGGGAATTGTTCCCTGTACCTGGGGAGCCGTGAAAGTCTCAAGCGCGTGACAGAAAAACGGTGATTTGACTGGATTTGACCATGCGCACGCCATCTTGATACCCTGCGTGCGCCAGTCAAACTGGGTCAACGGTCGATGACTGACACGTGGCAATGTACTGGCGTACGCCAAGCGAAAGATGGTGTAAGCAAGTAGGGTTTTGCTGGGGCTTTTCTGGCTCTGGATTTGAAATGGGTTTGAAGGAGGAAAGTCCAACGCTCAGAGCTCAAAACCTTCCATTGGCCTAAAATGTTCTCGACCTTTTATCATCATCGGGGCAACAAAGACAATAAGAGAACTAAATCCGGACAGTCCAGAATGGGGTGTCTACACATCTATCAGTGGCAATGCTGCCCCAAGCTGTCGATGTATATCGTGGATGACCTCCCCTTCGATATAACAATCCAGGTACTGCTCATCCACATCTTGATCAACGTCTGCCTTCTCCATGTTGAAATTCTGGTTCCAGGCTAACTGCGCGGCATCGGGTTCCGGATCCCACACATACTCTTCTTCGGCTTCGACCGCAACGAGCTCAGGCTGATAGAAAAGCATAAACAATGATAGGCCATCGAGCTGATCTGCCCTTGCTGCATTCTATTCTTCTTCCCATTGATCTAATTGAGCTTGATCGATAGCCGAGACCTGAGGGAATCCCATGAAATACCGTTCGTTCCAATCATTGGCCAGCTCTTCCCATTCCCTTGCTTTGTCTTCTATGTCCCAGCCAACTGCCAACATGTTAATATTGAGCTCCGCCGGGATGGTCACAATAGGTTTAGGGTGATACTCTGGGGCTATATGGTCAGTAGGGTTGAATAAAGTGGGGGTGGGCTGTATTATGGTGGAGGTGAGGTTTATCTGGTTCACTTGTGGGTTGAAATTGTGGTTGGGCATGGAGTTGGTAATTACATTTGGTTTAGGGGGGTTGGAAGAGCACCATTGTCCACCAAGTCTTGAATCGCATGGCGGAGACGATAGCAAGAGTCAGTGTAATGGCCAGGCATTTGGTGATAGGCGCAGAAAGCGTTCGAGTTATGGCTTGGAGACGGGTTTTGAGGAAGCGAAGTTGGGTCCAATGGCCTGAGGTGGCCGGATTTGACCAACCTTTCCAGCACTTGAGACAGTGGAGCCTTGAACTTAGCGAAGTTTTAGGGTTGGTTGCGGTTATGGGGTTTTTAAGGGGTTTGCACTTGGTTGATGTCGGCAACGTGGCTAGAACCCTGCGTAGCACTATTGCTGGCAGATGATGCGTTGGCGTAGTTGTTACCGCCGAACAGAGCAGAGCTATTGCCCGTGTAGACGCGAGGCTTGGACTTCGGGGTTGAAGTAGAAGAAGGGGTATCACTTCGCTGCAGAACTCCAGTTTGGAGGGCTTCTTCAATAGCAAGGCCGGATTCAAAGAAGGTATCGAAATTGGCGCCTTGAACAAGCACAAGGTTCTTGGCGAAATCGGGCTGCAGATTGCGGGAGATGATACGGATCTGGTCCTTTTCACTGGGCCGATCAGTCATGAGAGCGGCCTTAGCCCTCCACCTTTTGATGAAGTCTACAAAGGACTCTTTGGCATTCATTTTGGTTGACTCGAGCTCCCGGGTGGTCATCTTGAGCTGGGCATTATAACTGTACTGGGCATTGAAAGCTGCACCAATGTCCTCCCATGTTCGGCACTTGGCAATGTCGAGAGACAAGAACCATTGAAAAGCGGGACTAGCCAGAGTCTGCGGAAAAGCTGAGCCATGACTTCCTCTTCTACCCCATGCAGCTTCATTGCACTGTGATAGGCCAACAGGTGGGTCTTGGGATCTCCTGTTCCATTGAACTTCGCGAAGTCCGGCATCTTGAACCTTTCAGGCAACCTGGCGTTCGGAAATGGGCAAAGACGATCCATGTCCAAACCACCAGCTCCTATTCTTTCAGCTTTGGAAACTGTTTCTTCGAGCTTAGCCATCTTGGCGATTAAAGCAGCCATTTTCGGATTCGGGGGAGGGATTCCGTCGAGAGGGATCTCTTCGGCCTCAGCTTGACGCTCGTTCCTTTCTTTGCCTCCCCCTCCCGCAGGGAGTCGTTCCTAAATCAGAGCGCGTAGATTGGCCATAGAGGTATCGGCTTGATCGGCCCTTTCTTGCAAGATAGCCAAGTTGTGCTGCAGGTCTGCTAGGACAATAGCAAGGTTCGGAGGTGGGATTTTGGCCATATCCAGGATTTCTGTCTTCACCAACTTTGGCGTTGAGGGCGGAGATGGACTAGACGGAGTTGTTTCGTGCGGAGTCGTTGGTGGTTAATCCTCTCTTGACGGAGTGCAAGCTAGAACTTCCGTTGTGGCTGACCCCAAAACAGATTCTCAAGCAACCCCCGCAGATAGTCCCAAGTAGGTTTGGCCCTTGAACTCAAAGCTTCCCATAACGCAGCTAGACAGCAAAGTATAAATTCTCAGTGATAGCCTGCAGCAATTTTTTTTGAAAGATTTTGCAAGAATGGAAAATGAGCATGTCAACGTCGTCGGTGTCCTCCTAGACTATAGAACTAAAGAGAGACCCCCCTACGTCATTCGGACGCTGCCATAGAATTCTCGGATTTCTTTTCGACAATGTATCCTTGATTGAATCGACTGTCACTAAGAGATGTCGAGACTGCCTACGCCTTTGGTTTTTTTTGTTTTTTTTTACGTTTCAACGTTTGAATTCGGAATAAATCGGTGTAGATGGCGTGATACCGTAACCGGAGTGGCGTAAGCAGCACTGTGCCGGAGCCTGAGCGGTCTAAATGATTAGCACTTTTAACCTGAATGGTGTAAGTATCACGACATTCTCTCCGTTGCTCCTAGTTTTTCTGTTTGAAACGTTGATTTGGATTTTAGACAATGGCTTAGAAAGTTTTGATTTCCCCAAAGTGTCTTTGATTAAGGACTCTTTGAAAATTGAAAACGTGCAACATCGAGATGCACGACTCGTCATCGGTTCACAGCAGCGTCCTAATGGACATAAGACAGACTCGACAAAAGACAACCTAAAGCCGCCCCAGCATGCTCCTACGCAAAACGGTATGAATGTATGTACAGGCGTGCGATAAGGAAAACAGAAACACATAGACAGTATATGGGGTTAGATGCAAATAATCCTACCCTGCAGGCTCCTGTCTTAGGGTGGAAGGTTCTAGTGCTTTGTACGCATGCAGAGGCCGGTTTTGGTTTAAAGAGGTTTCTCTGACTAGAGCCGCGGTATACCTCCCACTGCAACGCGTGTAGCAAAGCAATGGTCGAATGGTATTACGACTCATCATCGTCCAAGGTTGTTGGGCATTCGAGGACCCCGGGCTCCAGAAAACTGTGCCGGTTACCCAGAACACCTCAACGGGGTAGCCAACATCGATGCAAATGGAAGGATGCCGAAGAATGATTGGATGAGAGAGAAACACAATGTTTTGAGAAATGTCTTTTGAAGCTTAGCTCACTTTTATTAATCAATACTTGGAGAAAACCACACAAGTGAACAATAGTAAAAGCCCCAGTTCGGATGCTGAGATCCTGTTATGTTACCATTCCGTTCTTCAGCAGCGCGGAGCGTACTGTTTTGACAAGCTTTTGAAAACTGTTCATTCATGTATTAATTGCCCAAATATCAATCAATCCAATGAGTCCCCGGCAGAGTCGCCACTATGGGCACACGCCTTGGAAATTTTGTTATGAAAAATTTGGGTGCGGCCCTTTTTGGAAAAGCGTGGCGAAACGCTTCGATTCAAAGTCGCCACTCGGGTTTTAGCGGTGAATTACCCAAGGAACCGAACTCGAAAACGCTTGCTACGTTTGCTTGATTTTGAAAAAGCTTAGACTGGTCCATCGTCACCTTCGATATCTGAGGTTCGGGAGCCAGGTTACGAGAGGGGAAGGATTTTATGGCACCCCTCTTGCCCAATCCGGAGATTGGTCTCTACTCAGGCATTTTGTAAAACGTTTGCATTTTTCTCTCATTAATCATTTTTCGCCAGTTAGGGCGGGGAAACAGTTAACAGGGATTAAAACGGTGACAAGTTGCAGTTATGTGACAAAATGCTTATGGAGATGATTTTCTTGCAATAATGGAATATAGATTGAGAACAAGCACCGAGGGGCAGTTTGAGTGAGTTGGAGTACGCTGCTCTGAAGGGACATGAGCAGGTATTGCCTCAGTATGCACCGGCCAGGCCACTACACACCAACGCAACCTGCGCACGCCACCTCATCACTGGCGTACTCCACATACCATGAACCCTCAGTCTTTGTTTGCAACCCTCTGGGCTCTGGAAAGGACCAGAGCACACCTAGGACAAACCACACAGTTGACAGAATAGAATATATACAGTTACAGACAGATGAAATGACTCGAAACCTTGAGAAGAAACAGAATACCCCATAAAACAGTGTGGCGACATATAAAGAGGCCAAGACTAAGCTAAATGCAAGGGCCAGCCATTGGATACTGGTAACACAGCCGTACGCTAGTCTTATGAGACCGTACGCCAGTTGCGCCATTTGGTCAGTGCTTGGCTTTGCATTATCTGAGCTCTGGAACATAACCAGAGGGATCCCAGAGGCCCTCTAAAGCAAGCGAGCAGATATTGAAAGCTACACCTAAACAGGTCTAGGATACAGAAAGCTATAAAACTGATTATTAGCATGCTAAGGTGAAGACAGAAGTATAAGCAAGTAAAGTGGACGATCAATGATCCCCACGCCAGTAGTGCTCATACTACCGTTACAGTGCTTGGCTTTTCATCACACACGATTGTTTATATTTTACCAGGTTAAGACCAGGGCTAGTATTGATTACTAGCCAGACCTCACTGGTTCCCCTTAGGGGTCGAAAACAAAAAGAACCACAAAGGTGGTATACCTTTGGTTGTAGGTTGATGGATGGTTTTGTGCTTTGAGGTTGAAGATGGAGGTTAGATGGTGAAAGGATAACAGTGAGGTATGTGAGAGATTTCTTGCTTGCTCCTTCAATGGAAGAAGAGAGAAGAAGCAAAGAAAACAACAAAGGATGGGGGATGGCTTGAATGCTCTTAAAGGAAGTAACCCCTTGCAAATGAATGCAAGAGGGGTATTTATAGCCAAAATGTGACTGAGGAGAGGCTGTGATTAGTTGGGTTAGGAGTGTGGTTAGGTTAGAAAGGAGCCTCCCATGCATTAAATGCATGGGACTAGGTGATGGGGTGTGTAGGAGATGGAGGGGGACGTCCCCTGCAGAAAACAATCATCAGGGGGTTGTTCACTGTACTGGGGCGGTTACAAAGTCTCGAGCACGTTACAGAAAAGTGATGATTTGACTGGCTTTGACCGGCGTACGCCAGTGTTTGACCTGCGTGCGCCAGTGATAACTGAGTCAACGGTCGATGACCGACATGTGGCAGTTCCCTAGCGCAAGCCAAAAGAACACTGGCATAAGCAAGTAAGGTTTTGCTGGGGCCATCTGGCTCGAAGGGTTTAAAGATGGAATTTGAAAGGGTTTGAATGAGAAATGTCCAAAGCTTAAAGCTCAAGACCTGCCATCGACCTTGGAATGTTCTCGACCTTTAATCATCATTGGGGCAACAAAAGACCATAAAATAGGTTTATCAAGATAATTCAGAATATGGTGTCTACAGATTCTCCCGGAGCAACCCACTGAGTTCCTCCTCAGACACGAACTCTACAAAATCCCCGCGTGTGTTGGGTACATGGGCCGAGGACCCTACCGCTGGCCTGTACTCAGCCGCCCCTGCGGGTACTCCTCCGTGAACCTCTTCCGCGATCGCAAGACCTTTACCTCTCACCGGATCCCTCAACGGTGTCTCCGGCCGGTCACCATCACAATTGCCGCTGCTGCCGGCCCCGATTGAACCAGCAAATTGTCTGCCTTCGTAAACGATAAAAACAGGAAAAATAACAGTTTTGGGAATGGACGAATGAGGAAGGATTTTGGGAGAGATTTGAGTGATTTGGGAGGTTTTGGAAGTTCAAAAGTCGAAGGATGGCGGTTTCTGCACTGGCTGGGAAGTTTATACGACATGGGATACCAACTGGACCGGGTCTGGGCTAGATCTAGACCGGGCCGACCAAGCTTCTTGGCGTACGTATGGTGACGCCGTACGCCACTATTGTTTGGGCCGAAGGCCCACATCACACTTGGATCAAGATTCTTTCTCCGAATAAGACCCAAGTGGCCCAATGATTATCCGTGGTGGGCCCATCCCCAAGCAGAGGCCTCATAATGTCCAAATTCAAATCAACGACGATCTATCCATCCCATTTCAAATCAACGACGATCTATCCGTCCAATTTCAAATCAATGATGATCTATCCGTCCCATTTCAAATCAACGACGATCTATCCGTCCAATTTCAAATCAATGATGATCTATCCGTCCCATTTCAAATCAACGACGATCTATCCTTCCCATTTTAAATCAACGACGATTTATCCTTCCCATTTTAAATCAACGACGATCTATCCGTCCATCTTCTTTCCCCAACAGAGTCAATGCTTTTGAAGAGGATTATTCCCCAGGGGAGTTCGCCTTCTACGGTAGCCTGTGCTGCCCTTCCAATACAATCAAGTAGCGGTCCATCCGTCTATTACATCCCTGGCAACGACGATTTATTCTCAAAAGATCTGCTTGGCTGAACTCAACCGATTAGGTTCTTTAAAATTCATATCTTCTTTGACTTGTATCTTCTGCTCTGGATAGAATAGAGGAGGGGTGTCTAGAAAACCTTTGACGTTACTTGTACCATATTCCAAGTGCCGTCAAAGTGGGGCTACTGTAGACACCCTATTCTGAACTATCCGGATTAGCTTAATTACGATCTTTTGTCGCCCCAATGATGACTAAAGGTCGAGAACATTCCAAAGTCGATGGCGGGTCTTGAGCTTTGAGCTTTGGACATTCCTCATTCAAACCCTTTCGAATTCCATTTCAAACCCTTCGAGCCAGATGGCCCCAGCAAACTCTACTTGCTTACGCCAGTGTTGTCTTGGCGTGCGCTAGTGGACTGCCACGTGTCGGTCATCGACCGTTGACTCAGTTATAACTGACGCACGTAGGTCAAAGCCTGGCGTACGCCGGTCAAAGCCAATCAAATCACCACTTTTCTGTCACGTGCTCGAGACTTTGTAACCGCCCCAGTACAGTGAACAGCCCCCTGATGATTGTTTTCTGCAGGGGACGTCCCCCTCTCTCTCCTACACACCCCATCACCTAGTCCCATGCATTTAATGCATGGGAGGCTCCTCTCCCTAACTCAACCAGCCCTCTAACCCAGTGCATTTAATGCATTGATCGTCCATTTTTCTTGCTTATACTTATGTCATCACCTTAGCATGCTAACAACCAGTTTCATTACTTTCTATATTCTAGAAACTGTTTAGCTATAGCTTTCAATATTCGCTTCTTGTTTGCTTTAGAGGGCCCCTAGGATCCCTCTGGTCGTATTCCAGAGCCCAGATAATGTAAAGCCAAGCACTGACCAAATGGTGTAACTGGCGTACGGGGTCTTAAGATTGGCGGACGACAGTGACGTCATGGTCCAGTGGCTGGCCCTTGCATTTAGCTTAGTCTTGGCCTCTTTTCATGTCCCCACATGGTTTATGGGGTATTGTGTTTCTTCTCATGGCTTCAAGCCATTCCTGCTATCTGTAATTTGTATATATATGTTGATATTAACTGCGTGGTTTATCCTGGGTGTACGCTGGTCCATTCCAGAGCCCAGAGGGTTGCAAACAAAGACTGTGAGTGCATAGGAGTGGTGTACGCCAGTTTTGAGGTGGCATGCGCAGGTCATGTTGGTATGCAGCGGCCTGGCCAGTGCATACTGGTGTGACACCTGCTCACATCTCTGAGAAACAGCGTACTCCAACTCGTTCAAATTACTCACGGTGCTTGTTCTCAATCAATATTCATTGTTTCAATCAATCATCCATAACATTTTGTCACATAGTTGCAACTTGTCACAGTTTTAATCCCTATTAACTGTTTCCCCGCCCTAATTGGCTGAAAAATGATCAATGAGAGAAAAATGTAAAAGTTTTTACAAAATACCCGAGTAGAGACCGATCTCCGGATTGGGCGAGTGGGGTGCCATAAAAGCATTCCCCTCTCGTAACCTGGCTTTCGAACCTCAGATATCGAAGGTGACGACGGACATGTCTATGCCTTTTCAAAGTCAAACAAACGTAGCAAGCGTTTTCGAGTTCGGTTCCTTGGGTGTTTTCACCGCTAAAACCCGAGTGGCGACTCTGAATCGAAGCGTTTCGTCGCGCTTTTTCAAAGAGGGCCGCACCCGATTTTAAAATAACAAAATTGAAAATTTTTGGGGCGCGTGCCCACAACTCCAATCACATACCTCTATATCTCTTGCTACATTCATCTGAATCATCTCTATTTCAAAAACTTTCTCAATTTTCTCCAATCATTATTCACTCTCAATGCAAATCTAACACTTTATTCATTTTATATTCAAAAGTGATTTTGGAAGATCCTCTATTTCTTTTCTCATACTCTATATGTGGAGTATCAAATTTTGTCCTACAAAATAGAGGATGGATTAGAATAAGGATTTTCTCCAAAATAAAGAAATGAAGAATTAGAGGAAAAGTTGGATTAGAATAAGGATTTCAAAAAACGGGTATTAAACACTATGCAACAGATCTCAACATTCCTTTTACAAGTTTTTGGTTCCCTTTCAGAGATTATACAGTCAGTGCCCCAAGTGATGCCCAATCCTCTTTTCCCTTATACTATGGAGTATGATAATAATAATAATAATAATAATAATAATAATAATAATAATAATAGTATGTTTTGGATTTTTACGCTTGTTTTTATTGAAATAGAGTGGTTGAACACAATTAGGAGTAAGTTTTTCATTGTCAGACACTCGGGGAATCCGAATTTCAAAATATAGAACTACAATAACAATTTGTTTTGTCACTCAATATATTTCTAATCTCCTATTCCCTCCTATCGATTGACAAAACTAAAAAATAAAAAATTTCTAAGGATTGTGATTTTGACACTCCAAAAATTGATGGAGACGTTCCAAAACTGAACTGTGTTAATACACAAAACAACGTCGTTTTGGAGCTCCTCCATCAATTTTTGGAGTGATAAAATCAATTTCCATTTCTAATCCCGCTAAGCGGCATATGAGTGGAGCAAGTCTAAAGAACATCAACCACCATATCAAGCACTCGAGCTTTTGGTGAGAATCGAACTCTAACATTCCATATAAAAAAGGAGAATTTGCACTTGCACCTCCTGTACTATCACTGATTTGCACATGCCACCTATTGTACTCCAAATTTAGACACTTATACCCCTTATACGTACAATTATAAGAGGTGTAAATACAAATTTTCCTTCTTCCACTTCAAAGTAATACAAGGTGTCGGTGCTTAAAAATGAAGGACAATGGGTATATCTGATTAAACTACAAGCTCGATGGCAAAATAACAGTTGGGAAATTGAAATATATATATATATATATATATATATATATATATATAGTCTCCTTCTCCTAAGGACTACCTTAACTTAATAAAAGTAAGGACCTCCCTTTTCCGATAGAATTTCAATGATCCAAGCCGCTTAATGTGTTCAGAACGTTATTTTAAGGGTACCCGCGAGAAATCAGCAAAAAAAATGACCAGAAGGGCTTTATTCGAGCAGTTTTTGTTGTTTTTAATCGAACGCTTCAAATAAAAGCTGCTCGGATGAAGCCCTTCCCTATCATATTTTTTTGTTGATTCCTCGTGAGTACTTTTAAAATCACGTTCTGAACACATTGAGTGGCTCAGATCATCGAAATTCGAACAGGAAATGGGAGAAATGGAGATGTCGCCTCCTCATTTGAAAATGACTGATATATATATATATATATACACACACACACACACACTACCTTTAGGCCTTTTCTTTCTTTAAAAAACATGAGAGAGTATACTTTCAGTTTCAAAAACAAGTTTCCTATTGTGTTGTTTCAGAGAGCAAAGTGAGCATCACCAACGGATTCTCTCTTTCTCTCTCTCCCTCCAAGCTCTCGGAATCTCTTTCTGAAACATGGAAGACATTCAAGCTGAATGTTGTAGTGATGCTTATCATAATGCTAAGATTAGAGGTAATCCGACATAATGTAGGAGAATTGCAGAATCTGTAATAATTCCTCAACAAACATTCTCGCTCTCTGTTGATTCTCGCTCTCTGTTGAAATAAGTGGCAGGCTGGTAACCAATAGAGGATGTAAGGAAGTTGAAGAAATTTGGCTGGAGGTGCTTGAAAATATTCAAATTCAAAGTGTAAAAGAGTTCATGTACCAAGAAGGAATGCTGATTTCTGTCAGTTTTGGTGCAGGTAATTCCTATTGTCCATGTCTCATGTACACTATGTTCTACCTGATGTGATTGTAGACGATTTTAATATTTTCTCTTTGTTTTTTCATTCAATGTACATGCCATGTTATTATATTTGGACTTTGTTTGCATGTGGAAGGCTTAAGAAGCTTAGGGTGCAATTTATCATTCGTTTGCGAGTAGGGGTGACAAATTGAACCCAGACCCATTAATAAACCCAGATCCATCAACTAAAAAATAGACCCAACCCAGCCCATTTATTAGTTGGGTAAGAATGGATCCAAACCCAACTAACCCATTATTAGTTGGGTCTTAATTGGGTATCAATTGGGTCAACTTAAATAACCCAATGGGTATGAAAGTAACCCATGAAAAATTTTCATCTCTTTACCAGATTCCCAATGAATGCAACACACCCCCTACCACGCCGCCGCCGCTGCCACCACCACCATCACACCACCACCACAACCGTCGCCACCACCATCACAACGCCGCCACCACCACAATGACCACCACCACCACCACGCCACCCCCATCGCTGCCACCATGGCCATCGCCGCCACCACCACCACCACCACCACGCCACCCTCACTACCGCCACCACCACCACCACGACCACTGCCGCCGCCACGGCCACGCCACCCTCACCACCCCCACTACCACCGCTGCCACCACCACTGCTGCCACCACCACCACCACCACGGCCACCGCCGCCACCACCACCACCATAATGCCGCCGCCACCACCACAACCATAACCGCGGCCACCACCACCACCACCACCACCATGCCATCCTCACTGCTGCCACCACTACCGCACCACCCTCACTGCTGCCACCACCACCACGACTGCCGCCGCCGCCACGCCACCCTCACCACCCCCACCACCACGCCACCACCACTGCTGCCACCACGGCCACCACTACCATGGCCACCACCACAACGCTGCCACTACCACCACCACCACGCCAACCTCACCGCCGCCACCCTCACCACCCCCTACCACCATCGCTGCCACAACCACCACCACCACCACCACCATGGCCGTCGCTGCTGCCACCACACCGCCATCACCACCACAACGCCGCCACCAGTGGTGGTGGTGCAGTCGTGGCGGCGGTGAGGGTGGCGTGGTGGTGGTGGTGGCGGCGGTGGCATTATGGTGGTGGTGGTTGCGGCAGCGGCGGCAGTGGCCGTGGTGGTGGTGGCAGCGGTGGTGGTGGGGGTGGCGTGGCGGCGGCGGTGGCCGTGGTGGTGGTGGTGGCGGCGTTGTGGTGGTGATGGGTAATTGGGTTAATGGGCGGGTCGGGTTTGCTTTTAAATAAATGGGTTGGATTGGGTATGGGTAATTAGACTCATAATTAATGGGTCTAAATGGGTTAATGACCCATTAAAGACCCAACCCACTTACAATTTACCCATTTTGGCCCAAACCCGCCCATTTGACACCCCTATTTGTGAGTATGTGAAAACTTATTTGTAGCTTCAATTTCAAAAATGATTCGTTGAGTTTTGTTGCTGTTGGCGCATACTCCCAGCTTTGACACATGGCATTGCATCATCATCATCACATCACCATCTCCTGGGACATATCTGTTAGTAATTTATTTTAATCAACGGGTATTTGTAATCTTAACTTAGGGAGATTAATAAGTATTTTATATCATGGAGCTCGTATATAATTGAGATAAGGACGGAAGTACAATTATAATTCTGTAGTGGGGTGAATTATAATTAGTGAAATAAGAAATAGAATCCTGGTGGGATTAGGTTTTCTTATTTACACTGGGAGCCCAGACTTATTACTCCTTATATCCCTATCGTAGCCTTATATATACACGTTATGCTCTCTAGGTCAGTGGGATGTTTTTCTATTATTCAGTAAATTGAGGCAGGCTTAGAGAGAGCAAACAGATCACGAAAGAGTCCACACTCGGTTCGTGTTCTAGACGTGTGGGGAATACGGTAGAAGATCGTAAGGTACGATTGAGCAGTATTCGTGGTTTATTGCAAGGCATGTTATAACAAGTTCAACCAGCGTTTGTGTCGCAGGGAGTTGAGGTAGAACCCTAATTCCGCTTTATAGGGTTTTACAATTTTTGTTGTTTAATCTGTACGCGTCATTACTGGGTCTTGGGATTCCATTTTTTGCCAACAGTGGTATCAGAGCAGGTTGTAATCACGCGTATGGATTAAATAGGCCATGTTGTCCGTAGATTATAGTGGGTAGAACGTAAAACTGTGCTAACCCTTATTTTGCAGGTTTCTTACCCAGCTATTATGGTGACAATGATTTTTGTTGATTTTATGTGATTGGATCGCACGATAGTTTATTTCATGGTTATTGTTATTTATTGGGTACCACAATTATTTTTCGTGGTTGTAATAATTAACGTAGCATGTGTTATTTATTGGGTGCCACGATTATTTTTCGTGGTTGTAATAATTAACGTAGCATGTGAAGTCCAATGGAGGCATAAGATCAATGTTTGTATGTTTCTTCGATTGTAATAGCATTCAACGGTTATTCGGAGATTGAAGATGGTAGATACAAAAGATACAAGTTGTATGGCTTGCAACAGATTTTTTCCAGATTCGTAGGGTCTGATTGCAGGGCTATTTCGACCCATTAAACGTTGGAATTAGAAAATTTGTTCTTCACAAAAATTGTAGATAATTGAATTTGGAATCCAACCCAGTTGAATCATTTCATTTGGAGGTCGGATGAGGAAGATATGGCCAAAATACTAAAGGCTGTGCAGTTTACGTGGGAATATGTCAAATCCGAATTTTCTTGCTTAAGCACGGTTGGATTTTGGTTTCCTTGATTGATTCAAAGTATCTAAACCTTCCACACAAGTATAGTTGAAGAATTTCAAGTTTGGAAATATTGCTTAAGGATTTCAAGTTTGAAAGGACTCCTTATTGCTTAAGAATTTCAAGTTTGGAAGGATTCCTTATTACTCAAGAATTGCATCTTTGACCATAATAGCTAGATTCTTTATCTTGTGTTTTCTTATTACTTGTGTTTCCATAATGTTTGCATATGTGATAGTTTACCATATTGGGACAACATGGTGATAATTGGCTTTGACCTAGATCGCGATTTTGCAAACTCGAAAAGTTTGATAACCTTCACAAATTATTTTTTTAAAAGCTAAGTGGGAGAGGGAGTTTATTTTTATAAATCCCACGGTCTCCATTACTAGTATGTAGATGATGTAATTAATTTTGTGTGATGGTTTTAGAACCTTCCCCCCCATCGGGCAAAACTAATTATGGCCTCATCAGTATAAACTTTCTTAAAGGATAGGTTTATGATAGTTGTTGTGTGAATTACTTCTCCATCTGAGGTAATTCATAACGGAACAATGGGTCATGGGGCTAGGTAATGGTATACACTTAGCTGTAAATAATAATATCCTCACCATCTGAGTCACTATTATTATTTATGGGGCTGAAGGAATATTGGCTATTTAATTTTGCTTGGCATGGTCTAGTGTCTAGATAGTTAAATTAAAATGTTGTGCCTATCTACACGAATGATAAAGAGTAGAGACTTCCCATCGAAGCATGCTCTTCACGGTGTGTAGGGTTGCAATGTTTTTCTTTTAACATGTGGTCGAGGGAACCAATATTAAAATGAAATTCCTATCTACACGAATGATAAAGAGTAGAGACTTCCCATCGAAGCATGCTCTTCACGGTGTGTAGGGTTGCAATGTTTTTCTTTTAACATGTGGTCGAGGGAACCAATATTAAAATGCAATTCAAAGTTTTTATTGCCCTTCATAATTGATTGTTATGTTATTTGATTCTCAGATTCAAAAATGGTTTTTTCAATCCACTTGTCATTATTCTAAAAATAAATAAACTTACTAGATCGAATTATATTGACTGAAAAAGGAACTTGGATATTGTGTTAAATGCTAAAGGGCACAATTTTGTGCTGTTTGAGGTGTGCCCTCCTAGACTTGATGAGAATGCCACAGAATAGGAAGCAGAATTTTATAAAAATTGGTGAGTATCACCCATGTTGAAGGGACCCCGATTAGAGATCATGTTCTGAAGATGATAGCACTTCTTAATGAACTAAAGATCCTTGGAGCTGAAATTGATGGGGAAACCCAGATCATTTTCGTTCTTAACTCACTACAATTTGAGAGTTTTAAGTAATTTCGCTTGAACTGTTATATGAACAAAATGCATTTATCTTTGGCGAAACTTCTTAAGGAACTCCAAGCAGCTGAGGGTCTTTTGGTTGTGAAGAAACCACCATCAGCGTTAGTGGCAGAGAAAGTTTCTACTTCTAAGCTGAAAGGCAAGAAGAAGCAGAACAAGTCTCAGAAAAAAAGGTTATGGAGGCAGTTTATGCGCCTCAAGGTAGAGTGAAAAAGCCCTGAGGGCAAGTGTTTTCACTACAAGCAGTAAGAACACTGGAAGAATGAATATTTATTTATCTCAATAAAGTGAATAATGAAGATAGATCTTTTCACTAGCGTTGAATTATGTTTAGTGGTGTTATCTACCAGTACCTGGTGTGTAGATGCAGGGAACCACTAATCATATTTGCAATTTGTTACTTGGGTTTTAGGAAACTAGAAGACTCGGTGATGGAGAGATTTATCTACACATGGGTAATGCTACAAGAGTGGCAGCAGTTGTAGTAGGAAATGTTATTTTAAATTTTAGTAATAATAGGAGTTTAATTTTGAGAGATTATCTTTATGTTCTCACACTTAGAAGAAACTTGGTTTCAGTTTCTAAGTTGATTAAAGATGGATATTTGGTTTATTTTAGTAACTTTGTGGTTATTAAGTTAAATAAACATTTTATCTATTCTGGTTCATTGATGGATAATCTCTACATTATTAATCCTATGTTTCGTACAGTGCAACTGCATGAATCGAATAACGCTAATAATTTACCATATAAGAGAAAAGAGCCTTCTAAATTGAACCAAACGTATCTATGGCACTTACATCTTGGTCATATTTATCTGAATAGGATTTCTAGACTGGTTAGAGATGGACCTTTATGTTCATTAGAAGTTAAGGAACTTCCAATCTGTGAATCCTGTTTAGAAGGTAAGATAACCAACAAAAGGCCTTTTTCAGCAAAAAGATATAGAGCCAAAGAGCCGTTAGAATTGGTTCACTCTGATTTGTGTGGGCCTATGAATGTCCAAGCTAGAGGTGGTTTTGAGTACTTTGTCACCTTTATTGACGATTACTCAAGGTATGGATACATTTATTTGATGCGCCGTAAGTCCGAATACTTTGAGAAATTCAGGGAGTATAGGGCGAAAACGGAAAAACGTATGGGTAAATGTCTCAAGACACTACGATCTGATCGTGGTGGCGAATACCTCTTGGGAGAGTTTAGAGACTACTTGTCAGCTGAAGGGATTACATCCCAGTTGTCAGCTCCAGGTATGCCACAACAAAATGGTGTAGCAGAGAGAAGGAATAGGACTCTTATGGATATGGTAAGATCAATGATGAGTTATTCAGATTTGCCAATTTCGTTTTGGGGATATGCACTAGAAATAGCAGCATATATTCTTAACTTGGTACCATCTAAGTCAGTACCATCTACACCCACAGAACTATGGACTGGGCGTAAACCTAGTTTGCAGCATGTTCGGATTTGGGGTAGTCCAGCACATGTGCTGAATGGGAACGCAGATAAATTGGAATCAAGGACAGAAGTTTGCTTGTTTGTGGGGTACCCTAGAGGAACGAAAGGTGGACTGTTTTATAGTCCTACAGATAAAAAGGTCATTGTTAGCACTAATGCCCAATTCTTAGAAGAGGACTATGTGATAGACCACAAGCCCAGAAGTAAAATTGTTCTAGAGAAATTGAGAGGAGAGATACCGGCACAAACTTCTTTACCACCAATAGTGCAGGAGGAAACGCCACAAGAGACATTTGTAGAGGCACCTATTGACACACCGGTACCTCGTCATAGTGGGAGGGTTATTGTTCCACCCAGTCGGTAAACATTGTTGGGAGAGTCTTTTGAAATGATCCCTGATGATCAACATGCTGAACCCTGTAACTACAATGAGGCACTTCAAGATAAAGATGTGGAACTTTGGCAAAAGGCTATGAAATCAGAGATGGAGTCTATGTACTCTAATCAGGTCTGGGATCTTGTAGAACCACTTGAAGGGATTAAACCCATCGAATGCAAGTGGATCTATAAGAAGAAGAGAGGGGCGGATGGGAAGGTGCATACTTTCAAAGCTAGGCTTGTTGCGAAAGGGTATACTCAGAAAGAAGGGATCAACTATGAGGAAACTTTTTCGTCAGTAGCCATGCTAAAGTCCATCCGAATTCTCTTGTCCATTGCGACTCATCTCGATTACGAGATTTGGCAAATGGATGTCAAGACCGCGTTCCTTAATGGAAATCTGGATGAGTGCATCTATATGGTGCAACCAGATGGATTCATAGCAAAAAGTCAAGAGCATATGTTGTGCAAGCTCAAGAAGTCTATTATGGGCATAAGTAGGCATGTAGATCTTGGAACATCCGTTTTGATCATGCAATCAAGTATTTTGGTTTTGATCAATGTCCGGATGAGTCATGT
Source organism: Rhododendron mucronatum var. ripense (assembly GCA_019656295.1). Classification (NCBI taxonomy): domain Eukaryota; kingdom Viridiplantae; phylum Streptophyta; class Magnoliopsida; order Ericales; family Ericaceae; genus Rhododendron; species Rhododendron mucronatum. The sequence goes on along the minus strand of BPLT01000003.1, from coordinate 6,493,040 downwards.
GTGTACAAGAAGCGCAACGGAAAAGTTGTGGTGTTTCTAGTACTATATGTTGATGATATCCTGCTCATCGGAAACGATGTGGGAGTGTTGTCTTCAGTGAAAGTGTGGTTATCCGGCCAATTCGAAATGAAGGACTTGGGAGAAGTCGATCACATCTTAGGGATTAAGCTTATATGAGATCGTAAGAAGAGGATGTTGGGCTTATCACAAGCTACTTATATCGATGCCATTCTTGCCCATTTTAGCATGCAGGATTCCAAGAAAGAGTTCCTCCCTTTTAGACATGGAATCAACCTATCCCAAGATCAGTGTCTTAAAACACCTGAGGAGATGGAGAAAATGAAGGCAGTTCCTCATGCCCCGGCAGTAGGAAGCCTTATGTATGCTATGTTGTGTACTAGACCTGATATTTGCTTTGCCGTTGGCATGGTTAATAGATTTTAGTCTAATCTTGGGCAAGAACATTGGACTGCAGTGAAACATATACTCAAGTATCTGAAAAGAACTAAAGATCATATGTTAGTATTCCAGTCAGATAGTCTAGTACCTCATGGATACACAGACTCAGACTTTATGTCAGATGGGGATTCCAGAAAGTCTACCTCGGGATATGTGTTTACCTTGGGAGGTGGAGCCATAAGTTGGAGGAGTATCAAACAATCTTGCATTGTTGATTCTACCATGGAGGCAGAGTATGTGGCTGCTTCTGAAGCAACCAAGGAGGCTATTTGGCTCAGAAATTTTTTGTTGGATCTGGAAGAGGTCCCTTCAGTGCAATCAGCCATTACACTCTATTGTGACAATAACGGTGCAGTTACTAATTCGAAGGAGCCAAGGACTCACAAGAAGGGCAAACACATCGAGCGTAAGTATCATCTGATTCGAGAGATCGTACAGAGAGGTGATGTTGCTGTGACCAAGATTGCATCGGCGAACAACCTGGCAGACCCTTTTACGAAGAGCTTACCGGCTAAGACTTTTGATAGTCACGTAGAGGGAATGAGAGTGAGATGCACGACAGTATGGTTTTGAGTCTTAGTGGGAGTTTTTTTGTTAAGAGGTTATGTAAAAGTCATAATTTTATATGATGGATTAATATTTAATTATTAATCAGATTTATCCCTTTTTGATGAGAATCTTTTATGGGCAATATTTGCATGATATTTGTGTATGTTATGCATGTGTGTCTTTTATTCTACATAGTAGATAATCCAGTGTGTAGAGTACGGCTTACACACAGAAGATTGGATCATCGGTTCTTGTGGAATATAAGTTATGGTTCACAGTCTTAGATGGAACTAGACACACCATCGGTAGGACTGTAGTACAATGTTTAGTAGGTCTGTCTTGACTACAGGGAACGGTCTAGTTCTAACTCATTGTGCTAGTACACTTTGTGTGTATTGAACGGGACCGCATTGAGGTAATTGTCTCTATACTAACTTTGTAAGAGAATTGGAACCTCATGGTTATTATGAATGTTTATGCTCTTAATCCAAAAAATAATTATTAGAGGTGTATATTTAATATTGTTGACTTTGATTCATTAAAGAGTGAGATCTTTATACGGTCAATAGTCTCAGTGAGTTGGGTCGCAACATTATGTATATGACAATTATTAATTATTAATGGAATTCACGTCCCGATAGGGATTGATGATACCCCTTAAGTAAGCTTATAAGTTTCGAATATGTCAAACCCTGCATGTGGATTTTGTATCCGACATATCGAATAAGTTAAGCGGATAGTTCCAAGTTAAGATGTTGATTAAGTGGGAGATTGTTAGTAATTTATTTTAATCAACAGGTATTTGTAATCTTAACGTGGAGAGATTAATAAGTATTTAATATCATGGAGCTCGTAATATAATTGAGATAAGGACGGGAGTGCAATTATAATTCTGTAGTGGGGTGAATTATAATTAGTGAAATAAGAAATAGAATCCTGGTGAGATTAGGTTTTCTTATTTACACTGGGAGCCCAGACTTATTACTCCTTAGGTCCCTATCATAGCCTTATATATACACTTTATGCTCTCTAGGTCAGTGGGATGTTTTTCTATTATTCAGTAAATAGAGGCAGGCTTAGAGAGAGCAAACAGATCACGAAAGAGTCTACACGCGGTTCGTGTTCTAGACGTGTGGGGAATACGGTAGAAGATCGTAAGGTACGATCGAGTAGTATTCGTGGTTTATAGCAAGGCATGTTATAACAAGTTCAACCAGCGTTCGTGTCGCAGGGAGTTGAGGTAGAACCCTAATTCTGCTTTATAGGGTTTAACAATTTTTGTTGTCTAATCTGTACGCGTCATTACTGGGTATTGGGGATACCTTCAAGGGGTGGTTGAACATCAAATCCATAAGAGCCCACCATGAACTGAATCCGTCGAAGGTTAAGAATCCACGAAGACAATCACCAAAATTTAAATATCATGTTGAATGACTCAGATTGAACGAACATAGCATCATCTTTTGATTTTATGCTTGTTTTGGTCTTCCTTAGGTTTGTACTATAATGGAAATATCCCAGGAAGACTTGAGATCAAATTTACATGCTTCCCAGTACTAGTATCTTGTGTTCATACAACTTAAAAGGGTTAGATCGGGGAAAGACATTTGAACGAGTAGGGGCAGTAACAGCACCATTCCCATGGAGACCATACAAAAACTCCTTTCACTTTGTTCGGCCAAATGCACGGCATAATCATCTTGAGAAACAACTGGTAGTTTTGTTTTCAAATCTTGTCTTTGACGTACAAAATGGAGGCTAGTCAAACCAAGATAAATTCGTTTCGATTGAGGTGCATTGTGATTGAGGCACCATAAGACCACCAAATTTCAACTCCAAAGATTATCAGTAGCCCTTGGACAGACCTACAGAGCTTAGGGATACTGCAGACGACCTTCGTAGACAGAGCTTTTTGCCAACGCGAATAATAATAATTTCCATTGTCATGCTTCAACACAGTTGCACTTGTGATTTCGAACTATTTTCCTATCTTGTATACCATGACATATGTGCCTTGCTAAATTGAAGCTTGTACCATATGACTTACATAGCTTGCTGAACTAAAGCCCAAATCTTGTTCGATTTTCCTAATTTGACTTCAAGAGGCCTTCAAAAGTACCTATGACATTGATAGACAGCTAAAGTCAAATGTGTTTTGCCTAAGGGTTGCGAAACCTATTTAGACTAATATGCCCTTATTATTACATTAGGAAGGGAGAATGACCAGATTTACTAGTGTATGCTGGATATGTATGATAAATTGTCTTTTTGACGCAGGAAAGTGTTGAGAAACGTAGGAATCGCTCCTTAGAATAGGAGGTGTGGAAGGTTAGGGTTAAGTTCTGGAGTTAAGGTTCTTGATGTGTAAGAAAATTTTGGTGTAGGTTGCAGGATTTTTGGTGTGAATTTCAGGATTTTTCTGGACAGCTATTTTATGTTTCTATATTAGTGGCCAAAGGTTAAAAAAGTAGGGGACAAATTAATTTTTGGGGTTTAGGGAGGCACTTGTCCCTACTTTTGTGAAGAATTACTCAAGAATTATAACCAGATACGGTTACGTGCGTAAAGAAGAACAAGAAGAAGAAGGTGTTGTGAAGAATTACTCAAGAATTATAGCCAGCTACGGTTACATGCGTAAAGAAGAACAAGAAGAAGAAGGTGTTTTTTAAACTTCCCAAGGGTTACGCAATCTACACTAACACATTGTCAATTTCTCATAACTCAAGTTTAATGAATAAGTGAGGTTTATGTTTGTAGTGTTTATCATCAAGAAAACTTTCATGAGAATATTTATCACGTTACTTAAGATGGAGTGTAAGAACAGAGTAAAGCCCTTAATGTGTAAAGGCAGTTAATATAGTCCATGACGGAAGTGATGCAGCAGTTACTTTTGTAGTTGAAAATAATGCTGGATCAGTCAATTCAATCAAAACTAAGTTTCTGGAGTTGAAATAAGCAGTTTACGCTAGCTCTTTAGAGTCACTGAAAGCTTAAATTTACTTCACACGTATCCTTCCAAGTACTCATACCACTTTCAAGTGAATACAAGTTGCCATAATTCACCATTTTATATGATCTGTACTATTTTCCTGTTGTTGGAATAATCCACATCCACTTGTTTTCTATTTATCTATACCGCAAAAGGACAGAAAGGCCTTATTGCAGGTACGACAATAAAATAGACTTGGCACCTTGCTGCAGCTTATCTTTTGTTGCTTCCTTTGACATGGTATAAATGATTACTATATGTCTATATTTGGGAGTCTACGAATGGCCTAGAACCAGAAACAAGTAGAAAGATATTTATGCCGTTCACAATTTTCTTACTCATTTTTGGAAATTTTGGCCACCGGTTAGTTATAGGTGTATATTTACTGTTTTGTTGCATCTTGCTGGTTGTAAGCCTGGTTTGGAATGTCATGATGGAGTATATTTTTATGCAGGCATCAAGTGACTACCATATGGATTGCTTTGTTTCTTTGTCCTTCAATATTTTGTAAGTCATATTCTGGTCCGTCTAATAAATTAATTTTTCTTGCAGCCCCAACTGTCCGGTTGACGTTTAGTTCACACCTGACGAAATCAAAGGCAGAGAAGTATACAGCACACATATTACAAGCATTTGAGTCTGTTTTCGGGTCCCCTATGACAATTGAAATCAAATGTGAATCAAAGAAAGTTGCAAGTGTTGGGAAACCGAATCCCCAAGACCCAGTAATGATGCGTACAGATTAGACAACAGAAATAAAAACCCTACAAGGCGGAATTAGGGTTTTACCACAACTCCCTGCGACACGAACGCTGGTTGAACTTGTTATAGCACGTCTTGCTATAAACCACGAATACTGCTCGACCGTACCTTACGATCTTCTACCGTATTCCCCACACGTCTAGAACATGAACCGAGTGTGGACTCTTTCGTGATCTGTTTGCTCTCTCTAAGCCTGCCTCTATTTACTGAATAATAGAAAAACATTAATATGACCTAGAGAGCATAACGTATATATATAGGGCTACGATAGAGACCTAAGGAGTAATAAGTCAGGGCTCCCAGTGTAAATAAGAAAACCTAATCCCACCAGGATTCTACTTCTTATTTCACTAATTATAATTCACCCCACTACAGAATTATAATTGCACTCCCGTCCTTATCTCAATTATATTACGAGCTCCATGATATTAAATATTTATTAATCTCCCCACGTTAAGATTACAGATACCCGTTGATTAAAACAAATTACTAACAGCAAGGAATGAAATTGCTGATCGAAATAGCTTTCCATGGGGGAGTACAAGGCAATGAGCATAAAGATAGCAACACACAATATGATAGAAGAAGTTTGGAAGGAGCATGGATGGGAGACGCAGAAGCTTCACATAAGAAATCCCATATTGCTTCGTTTCAAGAAAGGAGACAGTTCGGTCAAATGAATGAGAGTCGGAGCCTTGTGAGAAGCAAGGTTTCCCTTGGACATGTAAGTCAGGATGCACAAGGATGCACACACCAAAATGGATGGTTAGCATGCAATTCAGTTTCAATTGCTGAAGAGCTTGAACAAGAGAATCTGTAAGTATTCTAATTCTTTAGGCTTCACGGGTATGCACAAAAGTAGATTATTGACCAGCAAGAATAAAACCTTTTATTTGTGTAGGAAATCAGCATTGCAAAGATGCTATTTCTTTGAAGTGATAGAGCCATCCATGCGATGTTCTAGTGCACTTGTGGGCCAGTTTCCTATCAATTCGTCTATTAGACTCAATACAAGGGTGATTACGTTCCCTACTTATGCATAGGGGCTAAAATGTGAATAAATAATAATAATGAAGTGTCTTACCTTTTCTTTTCACGTTTGGAGTCGTATACAGTTGAGTTGAATACTTTTTTTTTTGTGTGTGTTGGGTCAGTTGTTGAGTTGCATAGTCGCTTGTTACATACCACAAAAGAGTGTCTTTTTGAAAAAATGCTGAGTCTTTTCAAGAAGTACTAGTTCGAGCCGACAAAACTAGATGTGCTATAATTTGTTATATTGTGTTTCGTGGAGGGCATATAGTCATGAAGCAACTTGTGTTCTCAATTTGTAGGACAGGTGAAATAGTATTTGATGTGGATCACATTCATGAGCTGGGACATGTCTCTGACATGACATTGTTTGTACAGGAAACTAGAAGCTAGATCAAGAAGATTCCTTTGTTGGAACGCATCTAGAGCAATTCGTCGAAAGGTAATTTGTGATGAATATGCGAAGTCTAGCAAGTCCACAGTCTTTGAACTGAAGCTTCTTTCCATGTTTAATAAGCTGCGGGTCCCATAATTAGCCATTTAGAATAGTAGGAAGCATCCGTGTCTATGAGCCTTTATTTACGCATAGAAGTCTCATGGGAGCTATGAAGCACCGACACTCCTAGAGGCCGACATGTCCCGGTGTCCGACACGGGAGCATGTGGGGGACATGGCAAAAATACGTATGGGACATACCACATGGCTTGTCCAATAAATTTAATTAATTTTTTTTATGGGGGACACATGTGGGGACACCCCATGGGTTAAATATGCAATTTTTGTAACTTTCTGGGGGTATATGATGTATATATGATAATTTTATATATATAATGAAGCTTCATGCTTATACATCTTTTCCACTGGTATAAAAGAAGTATTATTTATTTATTTATTTTTGCCGTGTCCCCTGCTGTGCCCGTATTTTCATATTTTAAGAAATCTCATGTCTTGTTTTCATATCCGTGTCTGTAACCGCATCCGTGCTACATAGGATGGGAGTGGTGGATCAGGCAGATTTGAGCAGGTAAAAGAATCATAGATTTAATCAGTATATAACCAGTTGAAGCAAAAGCTAAGTAATATACAACCACCATAGTACAACTTATGTATTCTATGTAGTAAATTTAGTTTATTATATGACCCTTGAAAAAGCAGAATAGGGAAAAATTATTCATGCAGCGAACCCTAATTTGTGGATAATGGTGAATGATATCCCATTTAACATGCCCTTTTGCTACAGCTAGCACTTGTTCTGCATGTATCATATTATTTCCAGCTACGTATCATATTTGTTCCATTTATCTGTCCCTTACATATCTGTTCCATTTATGTGTCACTTCTGCAAATTATATCTGAAATGAAGTCAAAGAGTCCTCTTCGTCACTAATCATGGCCTGAAAGTGATCCAAAAGGTGGTTGTAAGAGGGATTCCATTACTACGATAGGTTTCTTAGATCTTTGATCATTTAGCTTATCATACAAGTTCGGTGAATAGGTAATCGTGCGAATTGGTAATTTCATTCAAACATCTTGTAGATTTGAGTTGTGAGTTGTTAACCTTGTGCAGCTTTCTCGTTCGAAGATTAGGACCAGGAAATCCCAAGCTTTGCTGAGATTTGTCTCCTGTGGAAATTGTCTTTCAAATAAGTCGCTGACGCAGTACAACAAATCATACTTGATGATCTTGAAGGCTTCGGTGAATTTATTCATATCGTACTAATTGGATGGTTAATCCTGATTGATTAATAAAGAATAGATTAGATCTAAAAGAAATGGGATAGTGTAGCATGTATTATGAAATCTCAGTTGTTTTCTGTCAATCATTTGTTATGCAGTGTAAGCTCATATTCTTTGCAAAGCAATTGCATGCTCCTTAGAGTAGCGTTAAGTATGAAGTATATTTGAGTGGGAGACATTGTTTGAGCCCTTATTATTGACTAATTTCTCCTTGTGGCTTGACTTGCTAGAGATAAGACTTATGCAAAAAAAGATTGCTTGATGTTTATAGATGAGTTAAGGCTTCCTAAAATCTCTTTGTACCCTATGAGTGGATTTCTCCTCCCTTTAACCTTTACCTTTGCTTTCTTGATAACAATTTAGCAATTTATAAGCTACCCCACTTCTAAATGCAAAAAATGTTGGTTTAATTACACATCAACCATTTGGCTTGTGACTGAATCTCTTGTTATGAATCTGTAGCATGACATGACATTTGAATGCCTAAAATTTGAAAACTAGGAAGACATGGCACGCTATGATTTACTGGATTTTTTGTAAATTATTTTGAAAACACAAAAATTAACACTAGTTATAGTAATAAAAACACTAAATCGTATATATGCCTTCATATATTTCATCGTTCAAAATTGTTATTAGAAAATTACAAAAGCTACTCATATAAAGGTTTACGTAAATTACAAAAGCCACCCTTGAAGTTGCTTACAAATATGATAACATCCTGACCTATTAGAAAATATAGATTCCCCCTTTTTTTAATCAGCAAAGAGAGGTTTCTATACCATTAAAAAATGATACAAAATAGAAATCCTTTAGTGATACACTAGGGAACATTATGCACAAATGGTAGTACCTCAACTATCACTACACATCACCTTACATTTTAAAAAAAAAAAAAACCACCAAAAAAAAAACACCCAAATGTTGGTAGGACACCAACAAACATCCAAAAAAGAGTTCGACCCAAACAAATGGGGAAAACCCAACACCTAAAAGCCCAAATCAAAAAAGAAAAGAAAAACCCAAAACGTAGTCATTGGCACCACCTTCCCAACCCGCCGCAGCCACTACCATCTCAACAACCATTGAAGCCAGCAATTCAAACAAACTGCAACCCAGCAAAAACAACGCCGTCCATCAGCCCAAAATAGATGCAAACCACCACCAACAACAGCCACCATCTCCGCTCTAGACCGCAACCCAGAGAAAGGAGACGCACGCTCGCGCGCGCTCACCCTCAATACAGATTCCCCCTTGTCAGTAAACGGGATTAATGGAGGAGATGCATTACTCTTTTGCAATTGTTTTTGTAGTTACATATATTACTCCATATTTTAGGCAAATAGATGTTCTGACTTTGGGCAGGCTAGTTTCTTTTATGTTTGGTTGTACAGTTTGAAAATAGTTTGTCAAGATGCCCTGTATGTTACAAGGACGGGCAGTAGCTATAAAACTATTATGGACATGGGTATGAATTATATTTTGACAGTAATGAAGTGTAAATATTTTCTTGATAAGTGTTAAATTCATAACATTAGAAAATATTACCATACCATGTAATTCATGTTTCATTTTATGCTTTCTATTTAGTCTTGGCAATTCATGTTTTCCGAGTAGTCTTGATTTCTTTGTTATGCATGTTTCCTAGTTAGTTTTGATTTTTTTTATTATGCATGTTTCTTAGTTGGTTTAAGTTTCTTAGTCATCAAGTCTTGTAGCATATATAAAAAGCATGCTAGGGCCACATCATGTTGGAGGGCGTGTAAATAACAGTCGCATTGAAACTTCATATTTTGAGAGATAGTCAATGATAGACCAATGAAATCAAGGGTTTTTTTTTTTTTTTTTGTCAATTCACTCTTCTAACGTTTAATATTATAGCTCTTTGCTTCGCCGTAAAAAAAAAAAAAAATATTATTGATCTTCTGAATTCGTTCATTATTAACTTGAGCCATAACATTTGGTGGGTGATCCACATTGAGCATTTAAAGGATTTTTCTCACATAGAGATTTCTTTTTTGGAAAAATAGTTGTATATTTTTATGCGTTGTAGAAATTCTGGTTGACACATGAACATGTTCACCATTCTCTTCAATGGTGTGAGGATTTCCTTGGGTGTATGTGGGTTTTGACCACTCAATGTACTTGCGATTAATCCTCTTCTTGGTGAAATGCATAATAAATCCTAGAAGTCTTGGATGACTTAAAAATCCTTACAGTAGCTATTTTCCTCACCTACATTTCTTATTTTGGATAATTGCTCCTTTAACTACATTTGATTTATTGGACAAGATGACATTAGGCTCACCTACCTATTATTCATCTTCATTTGAAAATAATATATCAATTGAAAGTTTTTGTAATGACTCTGATTTTCAATAAATAAAAATTCATTTAAATATTTGAATTTTATTTTTAGTTACTTGGATTGCTTTTAAAATTCGTTTTTAATTTTAATAATCCGTCATAATTAGATTTTTGTTCTTAAAAATTCTATTTCTTGTCTAGAAACCCTAATTGGCAAATGGAGTGGATTCTAACCGATTAGTTGGAGGAACTGGACTACCATTTCTCCTAGTTACACTTCCCTAACTCTAGATGGACCTTTTGACCATCTTTGAGCCTTATAAACCCCTCCAAACCCTAATTATCACCAATATTCCTTTGTCCATTGGACAATAGATAATAGGCATGCCAATGAATGTTTATGCATGCCAAACCCTAATTATCACCGATATTCTTTTACCCATTGGTCCATAAATGCTAGGGAAATTATTGACCAATTGGTCAATAGTAATTAGGTTGCCAATGAAGCCTTGATGTGACAATACAAAGTCATGGGCCAAAGAAAGCCGTCATTTTGCTTCCAAAAGAAGAAGAATTAGCCTTATCATGCATGTAACCCCAAGAATTATAGCCCTATACCTAAATTGCTCACCAAACTTACTTTTCTAGATTCTCTAAGCACATATATAGGTATATCTACCTCATAGCCTATTATAAACGTGCCTATATAACCTTATATGCACTTTCTAGGAAAATATTACCCATGAGACAATGTTCTCGTCATTGAAAGCCTTAGCACAATCATCTCCTATTTCATAGACCTATTAGGACTACATAGCACTTTAGTGTACTTATGTTTAGAAACATAAGCATGTGTGTGTGTGTGTGTGGATGGTACAAAGAGGAGAGAGAGAGAGAGAGAGAGAGAGAGAGAGAGAGAGAAGGCCGAGAGGGAGAGAGAGGCCAAATGGGAGAGAGGTGGAGTGTGTGCATGTGTTTTGTTCACTTACACAAGCTACCATTTAGCCATAAGCCTATAAAACCACTTTCCAACCCATTTCTAGTCTTCCAAAATACAATGATTTTGTGTTTTTACTTGCAAGCAACCTCCCCATAGACTGACAAGCCTTAAAACCCTTCATAATTACCTAAGGAATGGCCTAAATTGGAAGTGACATTGCTTGGCATGCTTGAAAGGCTTGCCATGCTTGAAATGACAAGTCCATGGAGCAAAAAAGTGAAAGAAAAAGGGAGAGAGGGAGGCCGGCCATGGGGGAGAGAGAGGGAGCCAAAATTTGCTATAAATAGGACCCCCTCGCCCACCATTCAACTCACACCTTCACCTAGCAACTTCTCACTCTAGAAAAAATTAGTGTTCTTACTTTGTTCTAGCTTTGTTCTTAGTTTCTTGAAGTTCTTCCTAAGTTCTTCAAGAAACTCATCCTAGGCCGCCACTAAACCGCCTTTTCGATCCATAAAGTCTAGTAGTTTTAGTCAAGAAGTAGTTTCGAGAGAAACCATTCTCTTAAGCTACCGGAAGCTACCGTAGGAAGTCACTCCGTCTGAAAAGCAACTCACTTTCCGTAGCCGTCACTACCGCCAAGAAGAACGGTAGAATATCTCTACTTACCTTCTCTAAGTATACCTAAAGTTTTCCTTATCCGTTAAACTCTAATTTTAATGTGTGATGCTTGTATGTTGAGAAATGCATGAGAAATTTGAAAGGTGTTTTTCTTAAAAAGATGAAAAGGAAAGGGAGTATGTTGAATATATCAACTTATTTTCCGGAAAAACATATGTTGTTCTAAACTTCCCAAAAAGAAAGAAAGAACGAGTTCCGAAAGAAAATAACTTAACGTTTGATTGTAAGTATTTGTATTTTGGTATTTGGAATGGTTATGAGAACATATACATGTTTACTGTGATTTCTTGCAAATAAAGGATAAGTGGTCTCCACTCCAAGGGCATCCGTACATGTGGCGTTATGCTTGAAGTTTGTGATTTGAGCATGTTAAGTAATATAGAGTTGGATGATCTTGTTAGTTTAGTTTTAAGATTTCAAAAAATGATTTATGATTTAGTATGTAGAAAGTCCTACCACGAAGTATTTGCATGAAAACGAGACACGAAAATCAAGAAAGTAGAAACATGGCACCTAGTGTGTGGTTAATGGAAAAACGTGTTCCAAGAAATAAAATATCTTTTAAACTACATTGTGGCCGGACGTGGTAGCTTAATGTTTGATTGTAAGTATCCGCGGAGAGGAACCAATGCAAATGTGTGCCAATGGAAACTCGGAGCGGCGGAACCATTGTGAGAATACTCGGGAACCCGGAGCGGCGGAACCAAGGTTGGGTGTGTTAAAAAGAAATTTTGCAAAAGTTGATTTGGTAAAAGAAAAAGGTGACACGGTCTACGATGAGTCGCGTAGGAGAAACTCAGAAGTCGTGGACACCAACGTTACTAGCGAATGTTGATGTGTCATTGTTAAATGTTTTGTTAAACATGCATGACTTGTATGGAAATCGTTAATTTAATGTGGGATAGTAAGTATTCTATTGAGCCTGTTTAGCTCGCGGTGTTACCTTTTGGTGACCTTGACATATTATACCGGGGCTACGCTAGTATAATGTGTCAGACCTCATATATGAATAGGGTGAACTCTACACTTTGGAAGCTTTCGGAGCCGAGGAGTTGGCTAGGATGGAGGAACAAACGGAGTAGTAGATAGGAACCCTAGCTTTACCTTTCTGTGTGTAATAAAAGTACTCTTATGAGAGATTATGATGTAATAATAAGCATGACTCTACTTAAGTTTTAAAAATGTCTATTTAACGTTCCCAAAATTAGGGGCGTTACAACTTGGTATCAGAGCTTTAGGTTCAAAACCTCAGCCATGGGTAGAATGGGTAAACCATAAGATAAGTTTGACCGTTGCACAAACGTGAATTGAGTTTAAGTTTGCTGTCCCAAATTGGGTGGAATTTTGACAAAACAATCTTCGGATTGAAGCAAGGTGCGGAATTGGCAGTACCACCGAGCTAAAAATTCCCGAACAATTGGATGATGACTTAAATCAAGGATCAAATAGGGAACTTCGATAAAATTGAAGATTTTCTCTAATAACTACTAAAAGTCTTTCTTAAAAACTGAGTAATAAAACTTTTTCTTGTAGATGAAACTTTTAGTTGATCTTTTAGTCGAAGCCTACCAGCCCATGAATACCGTAGAAAGAATAACAATCCAGCAATTAGAGTATCCCAACTTTATTGCCACGGTACTTGCAGAAAAACGGGATTTCAAAAGAGTGCAACAAAATACCCCTATTCCTGTCGAGAAGGACCCTTGGTTTCCAGAAATGTTTCCTATTCTATTTGCCTTCTATGGGTATTTTGGCGTCCTACCCTCGATGCCAAACTCCAAGGTTGGAGATGATGAGGGAGAAGCCGATAGCAACAAAGACGCCAAGAAGGTAGCTAAGGAGGGAAACCCGATGAAATAAGGAAAACTCAGAAGAAACTAAGAAGACTTAGGAACACTCAAATAAATTCAGTAGCGGCTGTAAATCCTTTGGGATATAGGATGGAATCACCAATGTCTAATTTCCTAAGTTATACTTTTGTCATGTTATGAATAAAAGATTTGTTATTTTAATTGCCAATTGTGTGTATGACTTGATTCATAAGTCTAATACATAGATTCCCTTATTGTAGATGGCCCAACCAAATCTCTATCAAGCCAACCTGCTAGCCGAAGAAGCTCACCACCTCGCAAGCACCATAAGATCTTTGACAAACCAACTAGTGGGAAATCCTTCTTTCCCCTATGCCTTTCCTTACACTCATGACTACTACTAAGACCATGGCACCATCATACTTCCCATCAATGAGGAAGAGGATGATGTCGCAGCGGGACCCGTCCTAGTCCAAATAGCACCCCCCGAGGATGTAGAATTCATAGATGAGGGAGTTGAGGAAGACAATGCCGAAGCAGCACCCATAGCACCCCCCGAAAATGTAGAAGTTGAGAAAGACCCCAAGGAGGAAGAACTCGAGGAAGAGGACCCCGAGGAAGAAGAACCCGAAGAGTTTCCCGAGGTGGAACCGATAGGCTGGCAATCTGACGATGAGGAAATATTGATTTATGGAGAGTTACCGGCGGAGTGGGTTATACCCGACTTCTTGGATGTACCAGCTAACTCTGGTGATGTACCACCACCACCCTATGAGACCGACATAGGCGCTTATAGGGTGAAATTCCCAAATATCTTCTAGACTAGCTAAGAATGCTTAGCAAGTGGTCGGACCTTTTGTTGTAATCAAAATGTAGTAAGAAGCTTAGGCTAGTAATGAAAGACTTGTATTTTTCTGTTGGTATATGATCATTATTTATGTGCATACTTGTACTTGTTTCTATTCGTACCTGACTTTTTCTCCCGACACCATTAAGTCTAATATATAACTATCTTTATTGTTGTAGATGTCAAACGTACCACAAGGAGGATGCCCACCCTTTGCCCCGCGAGTGTTGGCCGACTACCGGTCATTGCTAGCACCAAGACACACGGAGCCGACACCCCTACTGGATGATGACATGGAGCTCTATGAAGTCCCAATCACTTGGGAGATACCCCCACCAGTTGCGACTCCCAAGAACCCTCTACCCAACCAAGCCCCTGCACCCCCTGTGGAGAGCTTCGAGCAACCACTCGACTATCTTATGTCTAACCCAGAGTTTGAGGCAACCATGCTGAATATCTCTCAGTACTTCCTAGAACCATTGGAAGAACCACCCGTCCTGTCTATGGAAGAACTGCTCGCACAAGAACGTGAGAATTTTCTTAAGGTCGAGATAGCTGCCGAGAGGGAATACAAGATGTGGCTGAGGGAAGTTTTCAGAGTCAGACTACCTTAGGATATTGTACCAACAGCATGGAATAAGGCTTGCCCATCTGTAGGACTATGTAATAGTGTGTAGGATCTTTTCAACCTGTCCTAGGAAAATTTATCTTTTTGTAGTAGGATTCTATGGTTATGTTCTATGACCTTGCTTATCTATGAAAAGTTTGTTTTATCTTTAAGAGTACTATTGCATACAATGCGATAAATTGCTTTTTGATACACCATTTGCAAAAAGAAAATTTTAGACTAAAACTTTCCCTTTTCAATTTCTACTCGTAGATGGTGAACCAACACAGTGGAATAGGGTACGAAAATGAAGGAACCTCTGGCGCAAACCCCGACCTAGCCCAAATCATACAAGCGTTCGTCGCTGCCCTGAACCCTAACTGCCAAAACCAGAGCCATAACGACGGACCCATGACCCGAACTTAAGCAATGAACGAGTTCTGCAAGCGCCGACCTCCGACCTTCCACGGAGATACCAACCCCATTGTAGCCGAGACATGGCTAAACGAAGTCAAGATGATCCTTCGAACCTAGGGATTACTCAGGACAAAGATCGAGTGGCGTTAGTCACTTACCAACTGAAGGGAGAAGCCCGCTACTGGTGGGACTTGATGGAGGCAACCCATGACGTCGACACCATGACTTTTGACGAGTTCGAGACCCTGTTTCTCGACAAGTAGTTTCCCACGCCCCTCCATCTAGCTGAGGAATAGGAGTTCCTAAATCTGAAGCAAGGAACAATGACCGTGACCCAGTATGTGGCCAAATTCGAAGAACTGTCTCGTTACGCCTAAACAACCATCGCAACCGAGGATAAGAAGGCAAGAAGGTTCGAATGGAGGCTGACGACTGCTCGAAAGGCTGCGGTAGCTCAGGAATTTACCACCTATGCTGAAGTCAAGAAGTGTGCTCTCCGGCTAAAGAGTGAGAAAACTGACTTCAAAACTCGATGGAGGAAGGCAACAGGCGACACCGGTGGACCGATCCGAACCCAACCACCCAACAGCAACCGTGGGCCCTATCCCACCAAACCTTCTAACCTGCTGTAAAACAACCTCTGGAAGGCTGCCACACCAGGACGCGAAGGACCGCAAAGAAACGGCTGGGACATAGCGACAGTTTAGTGCTTCAACTATCAGGCTATGGGCCACTACAAGAAGGATTGTCCCCAACCTCAGAGAGAAAGGAATGGGAGCTTTGGAAACCAGAAAGCTCAATAACTTAGAAAGGCCAACTTCGTGAAGTAGAACTCTAGAGGACCATCACAGCAGCAGAATGGGCAGAATAAGGGAAAGCAGCCCATGGGAACTCAGCAAGGCGCTAGAGGGCGTATCTTTACACTACAGACTGAGGAATAGGAGCAGGATCCCTCTATGATCCAAAGTACGCTACTATTATATAGTACCTGCATACAAGCCTTGTTTGACTCTGGTGCATCGCATTCATTTATATCTACTGCCTGCGTAACTACTCTAGCACTACAAACAGAACCCCTAAGTACAAGCACGAAAGTAACATCACCGTTGGGGGGGAGTGTAGCTGTTAGTCTAGTATAGAGGGTGAGAGCTAGAAGTAAGGGTCATCATTTAGCCCGACAGCCCGCGACCTGCCCTGCCCGCTGGGCTTTTACCCGACCCGAGCTCGTAAAACGAGCGGGCTAGCCCGACCCGTAGTTTGTAATGGGCGGGCTCGGGCCTATGAATTTTTACTCGACCCGCCCATAGGCCCGGCCTGTGAGCCCGCCCGGCAGCCCGCCCGTGGTACCCGTCCAGAAGCCCGCCAACGGGCCAGCCTATTAGCCCAAAATCCCACAAAATCCTTTCTTTTTTCCCTTGGTTTAGTTTTGCCCAAGGAAATTTAAGCCCGCCCGTTGGCCCGCCCGGCTTTTGGCCCGCGGGCCCGCCAATTGGGCTTGCCCGTGGGCCAGGCTTGGGCTTCAATTTATGGTAGGTGGCCCGGCCCGCCAAAAAGAAAAAGCCCGGTTGGCCCGGCCCGTGGGCGGGCTTGGGCAGTGACTTGGCGGGCTGGCCCGGCTCGGCCCGATGATGACCCTTAGCTAGAAGTAGCCAACCTGCGATCTCAGAGTGATCGACATGGCGGATTTCGACATAATCCTGGGAATGGACTGGCTATCGGCTCACTGAGCAGTCATAGACTGTCATCAGAAGACGGTGACAGCTTACACCCTAGAAGGGACTCGTTTCCATTTTAAAGGGGATAGAAAAATGACGAGTTCGACGACGAGAAGATCAAGGTGGCAGAATCAATTGTTTGGATGGCTAGCGAGTGTTCAAATGGAAGAAGCCCACCGGATGGAATTGGCTTACCACACATCGTTTGCGAGTACGCCGACGTTTTTCCTGAAGAACTCTCTAGCTAACCACCCCAAAGAGAGATAGACTTTTCTATAGAACTCCAACCAGGAACCGCACCCATTTCTATGGCACCATACCGTATGGCCCTTGCAGAACTAAAGGAGCTCAAAATCCAATTGCAAGAGTTGTTGGACAAAGGATTCATCAGACCGAGTACATTACCTTGGGGAGCGCCTGCATTGTTCGTAAAGAAGAAAGAAGGAACACTTCGACTGTGTATTGACTATAGGAAGTTGAACCAAGTCACAGTCAAGAACCGATACCCCTTGCCTAAGATCGAAGACCTCTTTAATCAACTAAAAGGAGCAACCTGTTTCTCTAAAATTTATCTCCGATCAGGCTATCATCAGTTAAGGATTCGGGATGAGGACATCGCCAAGATAGCTTTTTGCACCAGATACGACCACTACGAGTTTGCCTTAATGCCGTTCAAGCTAGCCAACGCTCCGACAGTATTCATGTGTCTCATGAACAAGATCTTTCAACCCTAGTTAGACAAATTTGTAGTGGTGTTCATTGACGACATTTTGATATACTCCGCCAACGAGGAGGAACACGAAGAACACCTTCGGATGGCACTACAAGTACTCCGAGATAACCAACTCTATGCCAAGGCTAGTAAATGTGAGTTTTGGCTAGAAGTGGTTAAGTGCTTGGGGCACGTGGTATCCAATGATGGAATCGCGTTGGACGAAAGCAAGGTCAAAGTGGTACTAAATTGGAAACAGCCAACCTCAGTGTTCGAGATCAGAAGTTTCCTAGGATTGGCTGGGTACTACGGTAGATTTATCCAGGACTTCTCAATCTTAGCTAAGCCAATGACGAGGCTAACTCGGAAAGAAGTGAAGCTGGATTGGGATGAAGCTTGTGAGAAATCTTTCCAGGAATTGAAAAACAGACTGACCAGTGCATCGGTACTCATCATTCCCGAGCGGGGTGTAGATTATACGGTTTAATTCGACGCGTCAAGAGACGGCTTGGGATGCGTGCTAATGTAGAATGGAAAAGTTGTAGCCTACGGATCCAGGCAACTTCGACCGCACGAGAGGAATTACCCCACTCACGACTAAGAATTGGCTGTAGTAGTATTCGCCCTCAAATCTTGGCGTTACTATCTATGGGGAGAACAATCCGAAGTTTTCACCGACCACAAGAGCCTCAAATATCTTTTCACTCAGAAGGAGTTGAACCTGAGGCAGCATCGATGGATGGAATACCTGGAGGACTATAAGTTCACGCTACAGTATCACCCCGGCAAGGCCAACGTAGTAGCAGACGCTCTGAATCGGAAGGACATGGAACAGAAAGTCAAGACTGCCATGAAAGAGTGGGAGATGGTGGACACCCTCAACGAATTCAACCTATGGCCATCATTGGAGAATGGGAATGCGCGACTATATGCTCTCGTTGCAGAACCAGCTCTTCACCGAGAAATCTTACTAGCCCAAACGTTTGAGCAGGATTGTGAGTTCATCCGGTATCGAATCCGAGAAGGAAAGACGTTACCAGAATGGACAATCGAGAAGGACAACAGCCTGAGATTCAAGGGAAAGGTGTTCGTACCCAATATTGGAACCCTTCGAGAAGCCGTACTCCGAGAAGCACACCACTCAAACTTCGCAGTTCACCCTGGTGGTACAAAGATGTATCATGATCTGCGGAGAACATACTGGTGGGAATGAATGAAAAAGGACGTAGCTCAATTTGTGTCTATGTGTCTAGTGTGTCAACAAGTCAAGGCTAAACACAAGAAACCTGGAGAAGATCTTCAACCCTTACCCATACTGACCTGGAAGTGGGAGCATATCTCAATGGACTTCGTGACTGGATTACCAAAGTCTGCTAAGTCCAACACTGCTATATGGGTGATTGTGGACCGACTCACCAAATCTGCGCATTTTCTGCCTATTAAGATGACAGAAAATGTAGAACAGCTGAGCCTATTGTACATTCGAGAGATTGTACGCCTACCCGGAGTACCTATCTCAATAGTGTTTGACAGAGATCCACGTTTCGTATCACACTTTTGGAAAGGACTATAGAAGGCATTGGGAACGGATGTAAGGCTTAGCACGACTTTCCACCCGCAAACAGATGGACAAACAGAGAGGACAATTCAGACACTGGAAGACATGCTGAGAGCCTGTGCCCTGGATTTTTCTGGAAGCTGGGAACAACATTTACCATTGGTAGAGTTTGCCTACAACAACAGCTACCAAGCAAGTATTGAGATGGCACCGTACGAAGCTCTATACGGTTGACATTGTCGATATCCAGTTTGCTAGATAGATGCTGGAGAAACGGGACTGTTTGGGCCTGACATTGTACGAGATACCACCGAGAAGGCCAAAGTCATCAGACAGAGGATTCAGACCGCTCAAAGCCGACAAAAGAGTTATGCAGATAAAAGGACTCGACCGTTAACCTTTGCAATAGGAGATCATGTGTTCCTGAAGATCAAACCAAAGAAAGGGGTTATCAGATTCGGGAAAAAGGGAAAGTTGTCTTCACGCTACATCGGACCTTTTGACATTGTGAAGAAAATCGGGAAGGTTGCGTATCGTCTAGCGCCACCACCGCAGCTAGACAGAGTACATAACGTGTTTCACGTTTCAATGCTCCGCAAGTATCTTGCTTTGCCCACGCATGTCCTCAACTGGGAAGACATCGCCATCGAAGAAGACGCGACATACGAAGACGAACCAATAGAGATTCAAGATTTGAAGTGAAAAGACCATCCGGAATAAGATAGTGAAATTGGTACGAGTCTTATGGAAGCACCATGGATCTGAAGAAACTACATGGGAGAGAGAGGAAACCATGAGAGCAAATTATCCCCACCTGTTCGAATCCAAGCGTACACCTAATTTCGAGGACGAAATTGTTTAAGGGGATAGGTTGTAACGACTCTGATTTTCAATAAATAAAAATTCATTTAAATATTTGAATTTTATTTTTAGTTACTTGGATTGCTTTTAAAATTCGTTTTTAATTTTAATAATCCGTCATAATTAGATTTTAGTTCTTAAAAATTTATTTCTTGTCTAGAAACCCTAATTGGCAAATGGAGTGGATTCTAACCGATTAGTTGGAGGAACCGGACTACCATTTCTCTTAGTTACACTTTCCTAACCCTAGATGGACCTTTTTGACAATCTTTAAGTCTTATGAACCCCTCCAAACCCTAATTATCACCAATATTTCTTTGTCCATTGGACAATAAATGTTAGGAAAAATATTATCCCTTGGACAATAGATTCCCATGACTGGTCATTCCAAACCCTAATTATCACCAATATTCCTTTCTCCATTAGACAATAAAATGTTAGGGAAAATATTACCCCTTGGACAATAGATAATAGGCATGCCAATGAATGTTTACGCCTGACAAGACTAGTCACACCAAAGGAAGTAATCATTTTATTCCCATAACAAGCCATGCCAAACCCTAATTATCACCAATATTCTTTTACCCATTGGTCCATAAATGCTAGGAAAATTTTTGACCATTGGTCAATAGTAATTAGGTTGCCAATGAAGTCTTGATGTGACAATACAAAGTCATGGGCCAAAGAAAGCCATCATTTTGCTTCCAAAACAAGAAGAATTAGCCTTATCATGCATGCAACCCTAAGAATTATAGCACTATACCTAAATTGCTCAACAAAGTTACTTTCCTAGATTCTCTAAGCACATATATAGGTATGTCTACCTCATAGCCTATTATAAACATGCCTATATAACCTTATATGCACTTTCTAGGAAAATATTACCCATGAAACAATGTTCTTGTCATTGAAAGCCTGAGCACAATCATCTCCTATTCCATAGACCTATTAAGACTACATAGCACTTTAGTGTACTTATGTTTAGAAACATAAGCAAGTATATATATATATATGTGCATGGTACAAAGAGGAGAGAGAGAGAGAGAGAGAGAGAGAGAGAGAGAGAGAGAGAGAGACGGCCGAGAGGGAGGGAGAGGGAGGGAGAGGGAGAGAGAGGTGGAGTGTGTGCATGTGTTTTGTTCACTTACACAAGCTACCATTAGCCATAAGCCTATAAAACCACTTTCCAACCCATTTCTAGTCTTCCAAAATACAATGATTTTGTGTTTTCTTGGAAGCAACCTCCCCATAGACTTGACAAGCCTTAAAACCCTTCATAATTACCTATGGAATGGCCTAAAATGGAAGTGACATTGCTTGGCATGCTTGAAAGGCTTGGCATGCTTGAAATGACAAGTCCATGGAGCAAAAAATGAGAGAAAAAGGGAGAGAGGGAGGCCGGCCATGGGGGAGAGAGAGGGAGCCAAAATTTGCTATAAATAGGACCCCCTCACCCACCATTCAACTCACACCTTCACCTAGCAACTTCTCTCTCTAGAAAAAATTAGTGTTCTTACTTTGTTCTAGCTTTGTTCTTAGTTTCTTGAAGTTCTTCCTAAGTTCTTCAAGAAACTCATCCTAGGCCGCCACTAAACCACCTTTTCGATCCATAAAGTCTAGTAGTTTTAGTCAAGAAGTAGTTTCGAGAGAAACCATTCGATTTCGAAGCTACCGGAAGCTATCGTAGGAAGTCACTCCATCCGAAAAGCAACTCACTTTCTGTAGCCGTCACTTCCACCAAGAAGAACGGTAGAATATCTCTACTTACCTTCTCTAAGTATACGTAAAGTTTTCCTTATCTGTTAAACTCTAATTTTAATGTATGATGCTTGTATGTTGAGAAAAGCATGAGAAATTTGAAAGGTATTTTTCTTAAAAAGATGAAAAGGAAAGGGAGTATGTTGAATATATCAACTTATTTTCCGGAAAAACATATGTTGTTCTAAACTTCCCAAAAAGAAAGAAAGAACGAGTTCCAAAAGAAAATAACTTAACATTTGATTGTAAGTATTTGTATTTTGATCTTTGGAATTGTTATGAGAATATATACATGTTTACTGTGATTTCTTGCAAATAAAGCATAAGTGGTCTCCACTCCAAGGGCATCCGTACACGTGGCGTTATGCTTTAAGTTTGTGATTTAAGTATGTTAAGTAATATAGAGTTGGATGATCTTATTAGTTTAGTTTCAAGATTTCAATAAATGATTTATGGTTTCGTAAGTAGAAAGTCCTACCGGAGCATCTTTGTATGAAAATGAGACACGAAAATCAAGAAAGTAGAAACATGGCACCTAGGGTATGGTTAATGGAAAAACGTGTTTCAAGAAAGAAAATATTTTTTAAACTACATTGTGGCCGGATGTGGTAGCCCAATGTGAGTAGTGTGTGTGTGTGTGAGCGTGCCAATGGGAACCCGGAGCGGCGGAACCATTGTGAGGAAATTCGAGAACCCGGAGCGGCGGAACCGAGGTTGGGTGTGTAGCTTGGTATCAGCGGAGAGGAACCAATGCAAATGTGTGCCAATGGGAACCCGGAGTTCCAAAACCATTGTGAGGATACTCGGGAACCTGGAGTGGCAAAACCGAGGTTGGGTGTGTTAAAAAGAAATTTTACAAATGTTGATTTGGTAAAAGAAAAAGGTGACACGGCCTACGATGAGTCGCGTAGGAGAAACTCAGAAGTCGTGGACACCAACGTTACTAGCAAATGTGGATGTGTCATTGTTAAATGTTTTGTTAAATATGCATGACTTGTATGGAAATCGTTAATTTAATGTGGGATAGCAAGTAGGATTATTCTATTGAGCCTTTTTAGCTCACGATGTTACCTTTTGGTGACCCTAACATATTATACCGGGGGCGACGCTAGTATAATGTGTTAGACCTCATAGATGAACAGGGTTAACTCTACACCTTGGAAGCTTTCGGAGCCGAGGAGCTGGCTAGGATGGAGAAACAAACGGAGTAGTAGATAGGAACCCTAGCTTTACCTTCCTGTTTGTAATGAAAGTACTCTTATGAGAGATTATGATGTAATAATGAGCATGACTCTACTTAAGTTTTCAATAAAAATGTCTATTTAACGTTCCCAAAATTAGGGGCGTTACACTTTTTACATGAAATTTGGCCCAATAAATTTCTAACCAAATAAACACTTTATTTAGTTTAGGGTTTTTAGATTACCAAAAGTTTTTACATGATTTTATCACCGTTGAATCAAAATCCTAGAATCGCCCATGCACTTTTGTTTTTAAGAGAAGAAAGTTTTGGACTGGGTTTGCTTGGTTGAATTTGTAATTGGGATTCAAACTTAAAGGAGCATGTTGTATTTTCCAGTAAGTGGGGGTTGTAATCGTATTTGTCAGAAACCTTGACGGTAGCTTTTGTAATTTACCCGGCTCCAATCTCCATTATTTTGTTGTTCGCTACTACTTCCGACGTCGGCCACGAGTGTTGATGGAGTTTTTCTAGAAGTGTGCTTCATACAATAGGTTGCACCTTAGGCTCCGTTTGTTTCGATGGAAAATATTTTACATTAAAACATTTTTTCAGAAAATAAATTTTAAATTTTTATTTTTCGGTATTTGATTGGCACTTGAAAATATTTTCAGAAATCAACAAAATAGTAGAGAGAGATGATGAGCATAAACGGTGGAGAGATATGAGATTATTAGAATTGAACGTGAGTCAGTATTAACGATCGAAAAAACTGAATAGTGAAAATTGCTGTAGAAGGCAATGGGTTCATTTCGGAAAATAACTTACGGAAGATTTAAGGGTAAGTCATTTTCATCCAATTGATAGAAAATATTATAAAATATTTTCTTCATTTTTTACACAATCAAACACCAAAAAACAGATAAAACATTGTACCGGAAAATATTTTACGTCCAAACAAACTGAGCCTTAGCTAAAGTGATTCATCAATTATTCTCTATAGCTATATATACATCCACACTTTGCATGTGCTGTTGGTGTTGTAAAAAACATAAGCAATCGGAATTTTCTAGTAGAATAATAATTCTGAATAATATTTAGCGATCAAATTCGGCAATATAAATAAATAGAGAAAGGAATAGAATGGCCTGTGGGGTGGTCGAGGCACGTGATAACGCTCTCCTAATGAACGATATATGTAGAGACCCATGAATTATTATATTTTCTTTAATCATTTAAATATGTGGAATAACGTATTTTGAGGTTGTATTAATGTTTGGAGGTATCGGTATCAAGTTAGGGTCGAACCGGTGTCCGTTCAAAATTTTCATCTTTCTGCCCAGCCGGTACCGGTACTGCCTAATGCTCAGTACTGGTACCCAGTGTCCAAAATTTGGCCAAATTGACTTTTTGAAGGCTTCAGTACCGGTACTAGGCACCGGTACCCGCTGTGTTTTTCTGCAATTTTCAGCACACTTTTGGACCACTATGAATAGACCCCTTATGTTATTTTCTCAGTCCAAGATCTCGAACCAAGCCCTAAAATCGCTTCTCTCCCTTCTCTCTTCAATTTCTCACCCAAATCCTTGGATTTGCTCATCAAACATCTCCAAATCTTCAAGATCTATGTGTTAATCTTTCAAATATCAACCGGTTTCGAGTTTCTCATTATTAGAGGTAAGATTCATGGTTTTTGGTTCTCTTTTTCTCTCTCTTCTCAATCCCTAGCTTGGATTCATTCACTGATCAAATTTTTGGATAATCTAGGTTGTAGATCTTGTGGTATTGCTTTGGGAAAGCTTGTTCTTGGCAGACTTTTGCTCGGTATACTTAGGGTTTTGCCTAAAACCCATTGTGGTAGGGATTTCTAACTGTTGTTTTGTGTTTATGTACCTAGATCGTGCTTTGTTTCGTGCTTGAGGTTGGGTTTTGTATTTTGGTTGAATATGGAAAATTCTTCCCGTTTTTGAGTTTCAACCGAACTTCAAACGGCTATAACTTCTTTGTCCGATGTCTGTTTTATGCAAATTATATATCGATTCGAAGGTCTTGAAGTCAATTTTCATTTTCCGCCAAAATCACCTGAAAACTCTTAGACATAGAAAGTTATGACCATTTGAGTAGAAGTGTGTTAGTCTGCCGATGTATGTAGCTACTCCTATGGTTATTTTCGTTTCGTGTTGTGACTCCCTATATGATTAGAACATGCTTAAGTCACTCCCGAGTATGATTACTTGTGTCTTAATGGCTCATTATTCGATCTTGTCTCTTGGTACTCTTTAGAGTTGTGGGCTACGCACCCGGAAAATATTCCCCGTCCGTCTTTTTGTATATTTTTGGTGTTACAAAAAAGGGGGAAAATGGTTGGTTCGTTTGAGAGTCGCCACCCGGGTTTTTGAAAAGGATTAACCCCGAGAAACCGTTTATTTGAAAAAAATGTGACTCTTTTGCCCCTTTAAGAAGGTTTTGGTCTAAAAACAGAGTTTTGGGTTCGGGAACCAGGTTACGAGAGGGGAAGGTTTTGTTTGGAAAAGCACCCCCCTCGCCCGATGAAATCGGTCTCTACTAATATTTGCGGGATTTAAAATCATTTTATTGCTTAACTTTTAATGTCACATAAACAGTCATATTACATAAATAACGTACATAAACAGGAAACAGGCGTGGCAGGAATACGATCATTTAATTGTAAAAGATAACTAAACAACATTCTGTTCCACGCAAAAACTCCACCGTACGGCAGATACTTGTACCGCACGGTACATGTTCTATGATTTCCAGTTTCAAAATGATGCTATTTAACATTCAATGTTCTGACAGGCAGATATGCTCATGTATCAAATAAGCAATTTTTATGTCAAATCATGCTACATGACTGATGCAAATTTCATGGATCATGTATTTGCTTTAAAACAGGAAATGAATTTAAGACATAACATAAAACAACATGGTATCTTATATTAAATCAGAAGAAGAAAAGAAATTGCAAACTAAATTGTTCCCTGAAAAACCTCTACCGTACGGTAGTATTGTGTACCGTACGGTGGAAGTATAAGGGGTTCCGACTTTAATTTCTTGCATTATTTGAACCATTTTGACCCAAAGCTGGTATAAGGGACCAGTCGAGGCCATATGGTCCCCCTCAGAATATATAAACAAAAAGTTTATACCTTTGGAATGAAAACCTTCCTTCGGAGAGTTGGGATTCAAGTGGTGGCCCTTGATATGAACTTGGATGAGCGGGGGAAGCTTTGGTACATCGTAGTGACAAGGTATGAGACTTGCCTTTGGATTTGGATTGCTTTTGAAATGGTTTTGGACTTGATTTTTGAGAGAAAAATGAAGTTTCGGTATTTGAAAGTGAAAAGGAGTGAAAAAAATGGATTGTGAAAGAGGATGATGCTTTTGGTATTTGAAATAGGAATGAAAACAAGTATTGATTTTTCAAATCATTTTTGAACTGTTTTTGGTGTTATTTCTCCCTCTTCTTCAAAAAAATTGTATTTTCCATCTCTTTTCTTTTCCAAAAAATTGTGTTTTCCCTCTCTTTTTTCTTCCAAAAAATTGTTGTCTATTGTCTAATGAAGGGGGAGAGGTATTTATAGGGCAAAATTGGCTTAGATATCAAGCATACTTTGTGTGCAAAGAAAGAATTTCGGCCTGCAACTGAAAAACTTGGTCGTCAAGCAAAAATAAGGGCGGCAACATGTACCGTACGGTACATAAACTCTACCGTACGGCACTAGGCTTTCACCGTACAGCACATCCCAACCGACTTGAGTTTAGGCGGTCAAAAACTCTACGGTACGGTAGAAATATGTCCACCGTACGGTACAGTGACTGCTCAACAGGCCGAACTTCGAATGGCCGCCCCGGACGCTCCCAAACTCGGTTTTAGGTGTTCTTCAAACCGTTGGAAAGCTCATTAAGTCTACTTTCTAACCTAAGTAGTTTGGATAAAAATAATTTTGTACATCAAAAGATATGACGATCTTACCCTCAAGTGGTCGAAAAAGTGGTCGTTTTGGCAAAATTCTCATATCTCCCTCATTTCAAATCGGATTAAGGATTATTATATATCGATAAAAAGGGTTTTGAATGTACTAAAAGATAGTGGACTCCAACCATAAAAATAAGGAAGTTTGATTTATGAAAATTGGGCTGAAAGTAGACTAAACCGAAGATCATTGGTGCCACGACGGCCAAAACACGTATTCGCTCATTCTAAATTTACTTTGGCACTCTCATACATAGTTCTAAGGTGTTTCCTCACTCCTTTGAGTATAAAGACCAGTGTTCAAAGCATTTCAAGGCACGTTTTTGTTATTGGGAAGCTTATTGGCCACTTGTGTACGATTTTCGAAAGGGAACGCTCCAAAAGGTTTAGATCAATCCAAAGGTTTAAAATCATGCTTTGTTTATCATCATTGGGGACTTAAAAGTTATTCAGGATTTCCAAATTGGGGTGTCTACAGTTGCCCCTCTTTGACGAGACTTGATTACCACTGTATGGTTTAAGTCGCGTTAAAGACATAGATCACCCAATTTGGTCGTCGAGGTACCTTTTAAGTAAATGCATTGAAAATTCAACATATGGAAACACGTGGTCGCGCTCTTTCGAGCTGCCTACGCACCCTTTTGTAAGGATCAGACCTGCGTAGTTCATGGGGGCAAATGCGATGTATGATATGCAAACATGATACGGGTAATGTAATAAATCAATCATACCGAGGATAACAATGTAGACCTAGTAAGGCTTTCTACACCATTTGAACGTAATTTTAAACGTGATTGAAGATTGTTGAGGATAAGACCTCAACAAGCTATTTGAAAAGCGGTTATTGAGGGTACGACCTCAATTAACCATTGGAAATATGGTTGTCAAGGGTGAGACCTTAACAAGCCATGATAGGAGATTGCTGAGAATAAAAACTCAACAAGCTATTGGAAAGGCGGTTATTGAGGGTACGACCTCAATGAACCATTGGAAATATCGCTATCAAGGGTGAGACCTTAACAACCCATGATAGAAGATTGTTGAGGATAAGAACTCAACAAGCTATTAGAAAGGTAGTTATTGAGGGTACGACCTCAATGAACCATTGGAAATATGGCTGTCAACGGTGAGACCTTAACAAGCCATGATAGAAGATTGTTGAGAATCAGAACTCACCAAGCTATCTGAAAAGCGGTTATTGAGGGTACGACCTCAACGACCCATTGGAAATATGGTTGTCAAGGGTG
Organism: Rhododendron mucronatum var. ripense; assembly: GCA_019656295.1. Lineage (NCBI taxonomy): Eukaryota > Viridiplantae > Streptophyta > Magnoliopsida > Ericales > Ericaceae > Rhododendron > Rhododendron mucronatum. The sequence goes on along the minus strand of BPLT01000003.1, from coordinate 6,464,877 downwards.
AGACCTTAACAAGCCATGATAGAAGATTGCTGAGGATAAGAACTCAACAAGCTATCTAAAAAGCGGTTATTGAGGGTACGACCTCAATGAACCATTGGAAATATGGCTGTCAAGGGTGAGACCTTAACAAGCCATGATAGAAGATTGTTGAGGGCGAGAGCTCAACAAGCTATTAGAAAGGCGGTTATTGAGGGTACGACCTCAATGAACCATTGGAAATATGACTGTCAAGGGTGAGACCTTAACGAGCCATGATAGAAGATTGTTAAGAATAAGAACTCAACAAGCTATTGGAAAGGCGGTTATTGAGGGAACGACCTCAACAAATCATTGGAAATATGGCGGTCAAGGGTGAGACCTTAACAAGCCATGATAGAAGATTGTTGAGGATCAGAACTCAACAAACTGTTTCAAAGGCGGTTATTGAGGGTGCGACCTCAATGACCATTGGAAATATGACTGTCAAGGGTGAGACCTTAACAAGCCATGATAGAAGATTGTTGAGGATCAGAACTCAACAAGCTATCTAAAAAGCGGTTATTGAGGGTACGACCTCAATGAACCATTGGAAATATGGCTGTCAAGGGTGAGACCTTAACAAGCCATGATAGAAGATTGTTGAGGGCGAGAGCTCAACAAGCTATTGGAAAGGCGGTTATTGAGGGTACGACCTCAATGAACCATTGGAAATATGACTGTCAAGGGTGAGACCTTAACGAGCCATGATAGAAGATTGTTAAGAATAAGAACTCAACAAGCTATTGGAAAGGCGGTTATTGAGGGAACGACCTCAACAAATCATTGGAAATATGGCGGTCAAGGGTGAGACCTTAACAAGCCATGATAGAAGATTGTTGAGGATCAGAACTCAACAAACTGTTTCAAAGGCGGTTATTGAGGGTGCGACCTCAATGACCATTGGAAATATGACTGTCAAGGGTGAGACCTTAACAAGCCATGATAGAAGATTGTTGAGGATCAGAACTCAACAAGCTATCTAAAAAGCGGTTATTGAGGGTACGACCTCAATGAACCATTGGAAATATGGTTGTCAAGGGTGAGACCTTAACAAGCCATGATAGAAGATTGTTGAGGATCAGAACTCAACAAACTGTCTCAAAGGCGGTTATTGAGGGTACGACCTCAATGAACCATTGGAAATATGGTTGTCAAGGGTGAGACCTTAACAAGCCAGGACAGAAGGTATTTTAAAAGAATGGCTGTCGAGGGTGAGGCCTCCACAAGCCTTTTGGAAAATGGTTGTTAAGGATAAGATCTCAAGAAGCCATGATGGCAAGCGCTTGGAAAGATAGATTAGTAAAACACCAAATTTTGGGATAAAAATGGTGAACTCTAGGGATTCGAGGCCACAGAAGGCCTTGGTTTTGGGACACAAACAAGTCCTGAAGTGTAAGATTGTAATTTGGAGACTTAGAACAGAAAGTTGGCCATTGAAATTTGAGGTTTCAATGAACTAACAAGGGTCGGATTTGTAGATTTAGCCTAGCCTATCTACAAAGCCGAGATCGTTTGCTATGAAATTCTTGGTGTGGGAGTGTCTGGTCAGTTAGACCGTTGCTTGAAAAGGTGTCTCTTAAGAGATTTGATTGAGAAGCCTAGGTTGACTAGATCATTATTTGAAAAGATGTCCCTCGGGACGGTTGGTTGAAAAACTTAGGTTGGCTAAACCATTATTTGAAAAGATGTCCCTTGGGATAGTTGATTGACTTTTGTACATCTTGTGTTTTGATACTTGACGACAACGTGGACAACATTCCTTTTTGTTTTTAAAAAAATGGGCGGCACAATCAAGTGTCCCCTTTTGCACTACTGTTAGGGTTTGGGTTCTGGCTTTGCCTTCGTTTGAGTTTGGGCTTCCATGCTCCAGTTTTGGATTTGGGCATGCATTTGATCCGATAGGTGGCATTAGGTTGATGCACCCCAATCTTGAGTTGTTTTGTCTCGGCGGACTATGGATCCTTAATTCTGACTCATTTTCCGTTGCTGTTGATGGCCTTGGGAACCAACTGACTATGTATCCAAGCAGGGTTACTTTATGCATTGAAATTGCTTCCACGAGCTAAGAATTGACATGACCAAGTGACTCAATTGACCTTTTAGGTAGATTTTGACAAGACCATGAAGGATAGGAAAAAAACTTTTGAGTGACTTCCATGGTTGCTATTAATGAACTATGTAGGACTAGAAGGGTAGGAAGGAGAGTGACTTTCTTAAGAATGCCCTGACTAGGTAGACTTGAACGATGTTTGAGGGGTGACAACTCGATTTGATGACACTAACTCGAAGACTGTTTTAAGGGTACCCCTGACTGGGCGAAGAGTGATCAAATCATGTTAACTCGAATGATGAGGAAGACCATGTTGACTCGAGATTTTGAAGGAAGGCAAACATGTCATGCAATTGGTCATTGAAACTATTATGATAAACTTATGGAATTTGACAATTTTCCCTTTACGATTTTCGAAAATTGTTTAACTTCATCAAATGATGTTTATTTGCAAGAGAATGAACCCATGTCTTGGATTGCTGATGACGATTTACTGAATTTCCATTTGAAACGCATCGGTTTGCTTTTGGATGACACCAGTGATGGTGGATTGACGCAAGTATTGCACAATACCTTGACTGTTGACTTTCAAGGGAGATTATACTGTTCCCTTTTGATCTTCCTCTGATCAAGTCGCATTTTTCAATCTGAAAGGACTTTATTTAGGTTATAACGGGGCTAAGGCTTGGGTTTAACAAAGAAAAGATAACAGGCTCAAAAAGTTTTGTTTTGCTTTGGGTGTTTAAAGCTAGCAGCTATCTTGAGTTTGAACAATTCTTGGAACTTTTGTGAATTGCGTCGCAGTGACAACTTTGCATTGGGGGAACGGCTCTTCTTTTTTTTTTGAATGATGCCTTTTCTTTTGTTCCCCCCCTTCTTTTCCTCATATGGTTATGCAATGCCTGGATCTCTCGGGCTTTCTAGTTGACCCTTTAGCGAGCTTTGGGCCGGTTATCTCCAAGCTAAATGGCTTTAGAGCACCGGGTTTTAAGAGACCCCTACAGACTTAATTGCTCAAGTCAAAAAGGCTTTATGTTGAGATCCAAGCTAACCACATTCAATGTGCCTTCACAAGCTCTATCCATCTTTTGAACCAGACAATACGGTGGGAGCATACCCCGATTGCCCGGTTAATACTTAATGGATGCCCGAATAGGCATTAACAATATAGCATGCAATTCCTTTTTATTGAGGAATGAGTTCCCAATACAAACGTACTTTCATTTTTCTGATGTGCCAATGGTAACCACGTGTTTGGGCACTTTCATATTTCACCCTAGTGTGGGGGATAGCTGCTTAGCTGGGTTGTTTTGAATTGATTTTAGGCTCCAAGGGATATATTTATGTGTTGGATACAAGCAAAGAATGCATTTCTTCATTTTAAATTGCGCAACTTGATAAAAGGAACTCAAAAATGCTCTAACTTTTGCCTAGATCGAATTTGAGAGTTTTGATCTAGCGAGCTTTGGATTATTTGCCTTAATTTTTGCCTAGATCGCCCTTACGGGTTTTCGAACTAGCAGGCTCTTCTTCTTCTTCTTTTTCTTTGTCAAGGTATTGCTCATTAGTGGTATTGCTTTGGTGGCGTCGGGAAATGGTCCCCTGGATGTCCTCCTTTTTGCATGAGGGTTCAATACTCTTGCGTTTTGAAATGATTATCATGACTTTCAAATGATGATGGAAAACAATTTTAAGTTGAGGGAAATTGCAAAAAAAAACCAAGTTTATTATGACAATTTTGACAAAAGCATGACATTAATTTTCACAAGATGCGGCCGAACCACTGAGGGTTGCCTACGTATCCCTTTACAAGGAATCAGGCCGTGCGTAGTTCGGGTCTACGAAATTGACTCTCTTTTGTTTTTCTATTTTTCTTGACAATAACATGAGATTACAGATTCGAAGTTGAGAATACACATGAGCATGAAAACAAAAAGATGATAAACTTTGAAGTACAAACTAACACAACAAAGACAAAGACTTGACTCGACTTGAAACCTTTGAAAATTCCAAAAACCCGTGGAAGGTTGGATTGCGGCATGTTCCCTGACAATTCTCCAGTCTTTGATTCAATCAAAATTTCCCCCATAAGCTAGGTGGAATGGGGTGTTTGGCATGATTTCTTAGATTTTGTGGTGGAGCCGGAATGATTTTGCCATCGATGAGGTCTTGGATTTTGATCCGAAGGCGAAAACAATTGTTGGTATAGTGGCCAAGCATTTGGTGGTAAGCACAATAGGCGTTCGGGTTATGGGATGCTGGGAGAACAGCAGGTGAAGGGTTTGGAGGAAGTGGTCGGAGAGTGCCTTTTTCCTTGAGTCTCTTGAAGACGACCGACATTGGTATGGGGAATTGGGAGAAGGTGCGGGGTCGAGTGTGAGGACCATTTGCTTGAGTTTTGTACATGGGTTGAGGGTTGGCGGAGCTTTTACTTGCTTTGCAACTGTATGGCGTTATGTTATCAATGGGATATACTCTTTTGCCTTTGGGATTGATCTCATTCATAAGCATGTCCTCTCTTCCTGCACTAGTTTTGGACAGGGATCCGTCATTCTCCTTTGAATGCATTTTGGCATCATGGAATTCAGCCAATTCTCTGAACATGTCTGAAAGCTTTACTGGAGGGTGATAGATTTCTGGAGGTTCTTCGATCCTGACATTATCAGCATTCAGTCCCAGATCCGGGTTCAGGACTACGGGGGTGAGAAGATTAACCAGCCCTTGAACAAGAGTTAGCATTTTATCCACTTTCTGACTCATTTTCTCCATAACCTTCTTCAGCTCAATCAATTCTGTTTGCCCCGCCATTGAGGTGTTCGAAGGAGATGGTATGGCTTTGTATAGGATGAACGGCCAAGTACTGACAGTAAAGCAAAAAGAAAACGGACTTAGAATGTGCCTTTGTTGTATTTTATTTAAAAGAATGTGTATACCATAAAAGAATGTTGTACACGTGTCGTCGTTGTCGACTTGAGGGTTTCAACAACCACAGGTAGGTCGTGTCAGGTAGGTTAAATTCCACATGTTGGGAATCAGAGCCAATCTCCTTATCTTGACCATCCGAGATAAAGCAATGAGGTTGTTGCGATATACTTGAGGTTAGACCGGACTGGAGGGAGCCGTTCGGGCACGGCAAACACCGGAGGTATCTCAAACTCCATGGATTTAAGGTCTCCTAGACCATGATAACCTACGAGGGATTGCCTCAGTTCTCAGAGATTCTTTTGAAGTGTATTCTTTGATTAGATCGACAAGTTTTGAGAGATATCAAGATGGATTAAGTCTTTAATATTTTTCATTCAATGATTCCTTTGCTTTTGAAAACTGGTTGGCATAAATGACATGATACCGTATTCGAGGCGGCGTATGTGGCATGGCGCCATTAGCCTAAGTGGTGTAAGTGACTTCGCACTATAACCTGGGTGGCGTGGGTATCATGGCATTGTAGCTTTATTGTTTCGTTTAATCTCCATTGAATCATTGAATGAAATATATTGAAGACTTAATAAATTTTGATATCCCTAAAACCTCATCATTCTAAGAACTAATTAATTTTAACAACATGCATTATGAAAAGCAAGACTCTTCATTGGTCTAGGCAATCCAAAACAAACCGCGCAAGCGAGTTTAATTAAGAGTTCTATACGCGACATGATAGCAAAAGATGATGTGCCGGAGGGATGTGTCACATAAGATTACGGCCTTCCGAAGGTTGCCTCATTCCTCAGAATTTCTTTTAAGGTATATCCTTTGTTTAGAACGACAAATTTCAAAAGATGTCAAAACAAATTAAGTATTCGACTAGTTCTCTTTAGAAGTTTCACTTTTGAACTCGGAATAACTTAGTATTGACGACGTGATACCATAACCACACGGCGCCAGTGGCATATCGCCATTAGCCAGTGGTGTAAGTGACGTGACATCACGACATCATTTCCTTATTATTCTTTATTCTCCGTTGAACCTTTGATTAAGCACTAGTTGAGGACTTAGTAAGGTTTTGATTTCCTTAGGTCTCATCGTTCCAAGGACTCATGTAGCTTTAGACAACGTGCACATGGGCAACCTTCAACAGACCGTGCAAGCAAACTTTAAGACTCAAAACGGGCAGCAAAAAGGGATGGTATGGATGAAATGCAGAAAGCAGTAGCATGCAGGTTATTCCAACAATCCGGGTAGATCATTGTCAGGCAGGTTAAATTCCACATGTTGGGAATCAGAGCCAATCTCCTTATCTTGACCATTCGAGGCAGAGCAATGCGATTGCCAGAATACAGACGCGTTAAAGGCTATGCTGGATCAGAGGAAGCCGTTCGGGCACGGCGAACACCGGAGGTATTCCAAACTCCATGGATTTAAGGTCTCCTAGACCATGCATGCATGAGTTCGCAAGCTTAACAGAATTGCCTCAATCCTCAGATATTTGGTAATGTATCTTTTACGAGGAGTATAAGACAAAGGAAAACTTTTGCAAGCCAAAATTATTTTCTTGTCGATAATTTTGGTAGATTTGAAAAATCATTTTCTAGGAGTTAGGTCCTAGTGGGTTAATTTTTTTTGGAAATCTAGTTATTAAGAGTTAGGTCTTAATAAACTAGTTTAAAGTTGAAAACCACTGATTGTGAGGCTTTGTTTGAAGATATTTTAGTCATTGGGAGTTACCTCCCAATAAACAAATTTGGAAAAAATTAGTTATTAAGGGTTAGACCTTAAAGAGCTAATTTTTATTTGAAAAGGCTAGTCATTGAGGGTTAGATCTCAACGAGCTAGTTTGATTTGGAAAATTATTGACAAAATGATATTTTTGGCTTGATTTTAATTTTTTTCTAAGGCTTACAGCTCCTAAGGAATTTTGATTGAAACAAAACATGCATTTTCCAATATGCATGACTCTTCATTGGTTGAGGCAATTCTTGTAAGCTCACACGAGAGGGTCATAACCTAGGGTCAAGCTAACACGCGCATACAGTACAACAACATGTAAAGAGAGCAATTAAACACATAGGCCGGAAAATGGTAAACACATAGGCCGGATATATCATATAATCCTAACGTGAGGGCCCTGTCCTAATTTTGGCAAAAGTTCTATGTTTTTTTTTTTTTTATATGCAGAAGGCCGGTTTTGGTTTAGAGGGGTCCCCCAGACTAGAGCCAATAATTTGCCTCCCTATTGCCAAGTGTACTGCATGGCAACGGTCAAACGACAGGCTGACTCATCATCGTCCAAGGTTGCCGAGCATTTCGGGATGTCCTAGCACCAGCAAGCAGGGTAGGGTAACCAAAATGTAGCGGTGGGGCTTATCCAACATCGATGCACGTGCAATGCAAAAGTTAAGCAATAAAATGAAAAATCCCACAAATATTTTCAAGCTTGGCTCTCGTATTAAATCATACTTTTAAGAAAAATTACACAAATGAAATAACCAAAAAGTCCCAGGCCGGGTGGTCGGGCAGAGCCCTGTTAGAATCACCACACCTTTCTTAGACAGCGCAAAGCTTATCTTTTTGACAGACTTTCAAGATGGGTTATTTTCACAAGTGTGCTGATTCTTAAAAAATATAAATTAACAAAGTCCCCAGCAGAGTCGCCACTGTGGGCTACGGGCCCGGAAAATATTCCCCGTCCATCTTTTTGTATATTTTTGGTGTTACAAAAAAGGGGGAAAATGGTTGGTTCGTTTGAGAGTCGCCACCCGGGTTTTTGAAAAGGATTAACCCCGAGAAACTGTTTATTTGAAAAAAATGTGACTCGTTTGCCCCTTTAAGAAGGTTTTGGTCTAAAAACAGAGTTTTGGGTTCGGGAACCAGGTTACGAGAGGGGAAGGTTTTGTTTGGAAAAGCACCCCCCTCGCCCGATGAAATCGGTCTCTACTAATATTTGCGGGATTTAAAATCATTTTATTGCTTAACTTTTAATGTCACATAAACAGTCATATTACATAAATAACTTACATAAACAGGAAACAGGCGTGGCAGGAATACGATCATTTAATTGTAAAAGATAACTAAACAACATTCTGTTTCACGCAAAAACTCCACCGTACGGCAGATACTTGTACCGCACGGTACATGTTCTATGATTTTCAGTTTCAAAATGATGCTATTTACCATTCAATGTTCTGACAGGCAGATATGCTCATGTATCAAATAAGCAATTTTTATGTCAAATCATGCTACATGACTGATGCAAATTTCATGGATCATGTATTTGCTTTAAAACAGGAAATGAATTTAAGACATAACATAAAACAACATGGTATCTTATATTAAATCAGAAGAAGAAAAGAAATTGCAAACTAAATTGTTTCCTGAAAAACCTCTACCGTACGGTAGTATTGTGTACCGTACGGTGGAAGTATAAGGGGTTCTGACTTTAATTTCTTGCATTATTTGAACCATTTTGACCCAAAGCTGGTATAAGGGACCAGTCGAGGCCAAATGGTCCCCCTCAGAATATATAAACAAAAAGTTTATACCTTTGGAATGAAAACCTTCCTTCGGAGAGTTGGGATTCAAGTGGTGGCCTTGATATGAACTTGGATGAGTGGGGGAAGCTTTGGTACATCGTAGTGACAAGGTATGAGACTTGCCTTTGGATTTGGATTGCTTTTGAAATGGTTTTGGACTTGATTTTTGAGAGAAAAATGAAGTTTTCGGTATTTGAAAGTGAAAAGGAGTGAAAAAAATGGATTGTGAAAGAGGATGATGCTTTTGGTATTTGAAATAGGAATGAAAACAAGTATTGATTTTTCAAATCATTTTTGAACTATTTTTGGTGTTATTTCTCCCTCTTCTTCAAAAAAATTGTATTTTCCATCTCTTTTCTTTTCCAAAAAATTGTGTTTTCCCTCTCTTTTTTCTTCCAAAATATTGTTGTCTATTGTCTAATGAAGGGGGAGAGGTATTTATAGGGCAAAATTGGCTTAGATATCAAGCATACTTTGTGTGCAAAGAAAGAATTTCGGCCTGCAACTGAAAAACTTGGTCGTCAAGCAAAAATAAGGGCGGCAACATGTACCGTACGGTACATAAACTCTATCGTACGGCACTGGGCTTCCACCGTACGGCACATCCCAACCGACTTGAGTTTAGGGGGTCAAAAACTCTACGGTACGGTAGAAATATGTCCACCGTACGGCAGAGTTGACCACCGTACGGCACAGTTGACCGCCGTACGGTACAGTGACTGCTTAACAGGCCGAACTTCGAATGGCCGCCCCGTACGCTCCCAAACTCGGTTTTAGGTGTTCTTCAAACCATTGGAAAGCTCATTAAGTCTACTTTCTAACCCAAGTAGTTTGGATAAAAAAAAATCTGTACATAAAAAGATATGACGATCTTACCCTCAAGTGGTCGAAAAAGTGGTCGTTTTGGCAAAATTCTCATATCTCCCTCATTTCAAATCGGATTAAGGCTTATTATATATCGATAAAAAGGGTTTTGAATGTACTAAAAGATAGTGGACTCCAACCATAAAAATAAGGAAGTTTGATTTATGAAAATTGGGCTGAAAGCAGACTAAACCGAAGATCATTGGTGCCACGACGGCCAAAACACGTATTCGCTCATTCTAAATTCACTTTGGCACTCTCATACATAGTTCTAAGGTGTTTCCTCACTCCTTTGAGTATAAAGACCATTGTTCAAAGCTTTTCAAGGCACGTTTTTGTTATTGGGAAGCTTATTGGCCACTTGTGTACGATTTTCGAAAGGGAACGCTCCAAAAGGTTTAGATCAATCCAAAGGTTTAAAATCATGCTTTGTTTATCATGATTGGGGACTTAAAAGTTATTCAGGATTTCCAAATTGGGGTGTCTACAAGAGTATAATATTAATGTCGTTAGGTAGGGAATGTATCGTAAGGCAAATAGGAGTAGTGTGGACGATAAGGGGTGATGTGGTGAGTGTTATGGGTGAACATGAGCTTGTCTAGTGGTCCGATGGGTAGTATTATGACTTGTATACTCGTTCCTCATTTTGTAGAGCTCCCTAGGTTCCTTGGCACTCGTTTTATAAGATTCTCGTTTAGAACTTAGCGGGTGGTTTGTCGATGATTCATTGTGGGTTTGGTGCGTGACGAAAGACATCATGCTAGACTTTCAGGAATAACGAGAACTTAAGGTGTCTATCAATTTATGACGGGCTGTGTTTGTGAAATTGTAATGCATTGCATGTTGATAAATGAAAGAAAGGTGAAGTCTTATTGTATTCGGATTGATTATGCGTGTGTGTATGTCTAAATTAATAATTTTGAATTGAGGGTCCTGCAACGCAAGGTGTGGTATTGCAGAGACTCTAAAGGGCCCGCAACACAAGGTGTGGTAGTGCGGAAACCCAGGTGGAGAGAATTCAATGTGACGCAAGGGGTGGTAATTCAGTTGATTGTCTCGCATGATGAAGAGAAATTGTGATTGACCTCAAAAGTCTGTGTTGATGTCTGGATTGTTTGTTGCTTGGGTTCTGGTTGCCGAAAAAGAGAATGAAAGGTTGGTTTTATCGAGGTTTTTTATACAGAAAGAAATTTGGATTTTTAAAAAAGAGGATTTTATCAAAAATCCTTCGGTATTCTTGAGCGAATCAACGGATCCGGTATTTGGGCACAAATCAATGGACTCTGGCATTCAAGCTCGAATCAACGGAGTTCAACCCGAAGTGGTCTTGAGTTTGCCCTAAAATTGTTTTGGAAACCACTACAAGAAAATGTGGCATTAACAGCATTTTTCTTACCGGCATGTGTTAAAATGCCACTAATACTAGTTATTCCCGGCATTACTAGTAATGCCGGAAAATATTATCTTTAAACGGCATTAGTTATAAAATGCCGGTAAAAATTACTAAAAAACGGCATTATTTCAGAAAATGTCGTTTTTAGTTTCCATGGGCGCCAATTAATTACCACGAACGCACGCAATTTATTCTCCCCTCGTAAAATGGCATCGCCTAATTACACTGTGAAGTACTTCCCTCCTGCTTTTTCCTTTTTCCCTCTTATCTTTTCGTTTTCCATCTCTCGTCCTCACTCCAAACCCACTCACTCTGACAAACGAAAATACTCCAAACCCACTCACTCTGACAAACAAAAATCCCCCAAGTTAAAACCCAAAAAACGGAGGAAGCCCTTGATCGAAACGAAAAATCCTGGTGATTGCTCTCTCTGCAGCCAAAAATCCCGCATCTTCACTGGTCTTGCATGATATCTCACGGTTCTCACCATCACAGGTACCCTATTTCTTCTTGATCGAACAATTTTTTTGGGTTTGATCTGCTTCTGCATCTGGGTTAGAGTTTGAGTGTACAAAATTTCTTCATTTGTTCACCTTTGAACCTTGAATCCCGTCTCTCTGTTTAGGGTTTCTGAATTGCATGCTCATAGTTATAAAATTGATGTACTGCTTGTGTTCTATTTCTGCCATTAGACTGCGGGATTTGTTAAATTGTTGGTTTGATTTTGTGTATTTGGTCTCGTCGTAGAAAAAGTGTTCTTGTTCCGTGGGAGGGCGGTCGCAAAGAACTACTCGTCAGGGAGTCGCCTATCAATACAACTCCTTTGACGCTTAAAGCATTGAAGCTTTTAGTGCGTGAACAGAGAGAGAGAAATTCCTTGTTTCGGTTGCTTTTAAGTCAACCTACTCTCTATGGTCCACTCGTTATTCTGGGCTTTCTCTCCTTTGAAGTACTAGAAACTTTATTTATTTATTTTTTTGGCCGAAATTGGTGGCGACCATCTTGATTTTGTGTATAGATAGATGTGTTTCTTTCAAAGACGCATATAAGCTGTTTTTTGAAATGCATGTTAAGAGAGTAAACACAGTGGCCATATGGTTGAAGTTTTGTTAGTATAATAATCCATTTTTAGGAGTAATTTTTTCGTTTAGCATGACTTTGTTATTAGGAAAAAAAAATGGTTCAGGACCATCCATTCCCAAGTCCTTATATCTTGAGGTTTTCGTGCCCTAAACCCATGTTTGTAGGGAAAAGTTTAGTTCAATTAACAATAGTTAAAAGGAATACTGTTTTGCGATTCATGACATTTGATGCCGAAGCATCCCAGGCGGGAAGGAGACCAAATTCCGAATTCAAGTCCACTGTAGAAGTTTATCCCATATAAACTCTTATGTTCAAAATGCTCGCATCGGATTTAGTTATGATTCCAATTGTAACAACCCCGAAACCTCAGGCACCACAATGTAAAAAATTAAAATGTACAACCTGTCCCACATTATTGCTACAATAAACCACAAGCCGTTCATTCATATAATTATGCGTGAAACCACCACCCGGCCCAACCCCACCATGGTTGCCCCACCAACTGTTCTGTTCTTATTTTTTTTCCCTTTTTCCTTATTAGACACGTACTTAAGAGAAGCACCGAGTACCCCTCCCATGGGCACTTCCCCCCTTCTCTTTTCTTCATGTAAAGGATTTATACAAACATGTTCATATCTTCTCCTTTTCTGCATGTCCTCCACATAACACAAATGCTTACACCTCTCACCAAACTCACGTGCAAGCTAGCCAAATGATGCCACACCCTCCATGCAAATCTGTTTTTTTTTTTTTTATATCCATTATTAGATTTATCTTTTTTCACAATTTTCTCTTTACCTCTCATATTGGCAAATTTTACACCATCAGCCCTTACAGCTAATACTTTTGATTAACTTCTAAAATAAAGACACGGGTCTCACACCACAAGCCTTCCAATAAATATTAATCCCCATTATTAATCGGTAATCGGAGGAAAGATAAAGTACGGGTCTCACAACTATCTCCCTTTTTGAAGAATTTTGACTCCGAAATTCCTTTCATTCCACCTCAAATTATAACAATTGAACCAACAACTTGTCGCACATTTTCGATAAAATCTTTCGAATACGGTACAATACCAGCGCCGACACTCAATTAATAAATATTCCCATTCAACAATGAATCGGACACAAACAAATATCACATCAAAAATTAACCAACTGACCCAACATTGGGCACCTCAGGCCCTTATTCATCCCACAACACAGCACTTACCGGCATTTGCACCTTAGAGCGAAATCTCATCACAAGTAACTAATCAAGCAACATGCACTTCTGTCATTTCCTCCCTCATGGTTAACACATCTGGCACACAAGCCATGTCACAAAGGCGAAAATTACACGCCACTAAGGCAATCCCGTTAAGGCCACGCCACTAAGGCAATACTTATAACACCACTAAGGCTATACACCATGCCATTAAGGCTATACACCACGCCACAAAGGCCATGCCATTAAGGCTATACACCATGCCACAAAAGCTACAAGCACGCACACAATTAAATCTCAAGTACTAGCACAGTTTTTTTTTACCCTCACGCCAAACAAATGATTAGTTGGCTCTACCTCAGACAACAAAGATAAGCTGATATACTAACATATGTGTCGACTGCATTCTATGACAATTACTAATATAGATCGAGAGTGCAGTTCCCCAACAACAATCTCTGAAATAACATCATTATTTAGAACTAAAACAATCACCAAGTAGTCGAACATGAAAAAGGAAGCAACACTCATACTCATACCCATTTGCAAATATAATCATCTTCTTTTAAAAAAAAACAAAACCACTATCTGTTCATTAATTCAATACCCAACGTGTCATCGAAATCTCGTCCACAACCTCCACATATTAAGGTCCCCACAAAGCCTAAGAGTGTATCAAAAAATACCCCTTGTACAACATCTACCTTCGAGAATTCATTTTAAGTCCAGAGCGGAATTCCACCCTCTCAGATATGCATGACTTTTATCATTTAAAAAAAAAACTAGAATGCCCACCGAATCGTAAAACCCAAATTAAATATCAACTGATACAATATCAGTCCCCTGAGAAAAGAAAAGAAATTCATAATACCAATAATCATTCTCGAAATACATTAAGTAAAATTAAGTGAACCAAATCCCATGTAAGATCTACAAATGGCTCTTCCAAAACATATACTGAAATCAAATGAAGTACTACTCCAACAGCCACAAGGAGTTTTTTTTTTTTTTTTTTATGATTGTCAAATATGGGAAGCCAGTAGCAAACCAAATTACCAAGAACTCACTCGAACAATTTCCTACAGGATCAATAAATAATGAAGACATACTAGTTACTTAGTTAGCACCTTACCCTTACTGCTACTCTGTTTGGTATATAAAGGCAAATTCGGTGGCAAAATATATCACTAATTCAATGGTCAACTGTCTATGTCTTCTTTATCTGACTGTAAGCACACTAGCAAAAAAGAAAATCATGAATTCCAAGTCAACCAAACTGGCATATAAAATATGTGAATATCTTTGATCATTGATATGGCTTCTTTGCATTTTATGGTCTAGGCATTTGATTGATGAATTTCAGATTGTTTTCTTCATTATCGATCTTAAGTAGATTATTAGCCTAAGAATTTCAGAGCCAATGAATAATATCTTGAGTTCTGCCCTTCATGAAACAGAATTTTGTGAACTGGAACAGTTAGATATGTGGGAAAAACACAGAGCAAACTTAATAAAGCACTCCAGTGTTTGATATCCTACAAGAAAGTTGACACTATGCATGACACTATAGGAAGGGTGACATTATACTGCTCAATTAACTATTGTTATTATTCTGCCAACACAAGTATTCTTTTAAGGTTTTGAAGTGTCATATTCTTTTTAGGTATTCTTCTCATATGTTCCTCCTAGGAAACGGCGGCGCCCATATAGGGATAGGGGGTTAGATGTGAGGTTACTATATAATTTTTATAAGACTAGTTTATTTTCTGTGCAGCAACAAAATGTATTCTTATCTCTCTCATCCATGTTTCATTCTTATTGTGATTTATAACCAATACTATGACACGATATTAATTTCAGGTTTTTTAAAGTTAACTCCTATGGATAAGAGCTGGATTGCGATAAGGAATAGGCTAAACCCTACCTATTTACAGGGGGTAGAAAAGTTTATAGAATTTGCTTATGATAAAAAGCATCCGGATTCAAAGATATATTGTCCTTGCAAGAAATGTGTGAACCTTATATTTGGGACAAGAAGTGGCGTGAAAGAACATTTAATTATAAATGGATTCAATACTAAGTATACAAGATGGACAATTCACGGAGAGTCTTTAGCTTCATCTAGTAGAAATGAATCAGATGCAAATCAAAGCTCTTATTTTCAAGATGATATGATTGGTATGGTGCATGATGCATTTGGAGTTCGAAGGCAAGATGGTGGGATTAGAGACTGTCACGCCCTCGATTTTAAACTTAAATATATAAATCATTTCGATAAAGGATACTCGCATAAGGTAGATAATACCCAAGATGAGTTTCCCACCTACTTAGTTACAAACGAAGTCCTCAAGTTTCGAGAAATACATCCTTGGCACCACAGCCCAAATTAATTTAAGTACAAGTATGAACAATTCATTAAATCACAAATGGTTTAGTCAAAAGAAATTAAAATGAATTAGTTACATGTTCATCTTTAATCAAAGTAGGTGATTTACAAAGACGATTAACTAGCTAGACTTCGTTAGCTTCCAAAAATGTCTTCCACACTGAGCATATGATGTAATGCAAGCCACTGCCTGGTATTAAAATCTGAAAAGAAGGATTTTGTTGAGCTACACTAGCCCAGTAGGAAATTCTATACTCAAGCTATATGTAAATGCGAAGAAACATGCAATAAGAGAGAATAAGTTTCACTAAAAAGACATGAGATACAAGAGGAATTACCAAGATGAACAGACGATTTAACTCTAGGATTTCGGATGTCTTAAGGATAACCTTAACCATCAACACGTCGACTAGAAGTAGCAATAATACTCACATCAACCAAACAAATAATCCAAACTTCAACATAAACTTCCAAAATCAATCAAACTTCTCTTCATCCGGGGGAAACATTCAACTGTGTTACCACCCCATGCGTGACAATGAATTCTCTTCACCCGGGAGAGACATTCAACTGTGTTACGACGCCGTGCGTGACAGTGAATTCTCTTCACCTGGGTTTCCGCATTACCACACCTTGTGTTGCGGGCCCTCTAGAGACCTCGCATTACCACACCTTGCGTTGCGGGCCCTTTATTCAAAATTCTCAATTCAAGCATACACACATATAAGCCATCGTTCTATGTACAAGCAGTCAACGTTTCCCAAATTCATATTTTTATACAAACTTGTAAACATGTCACATCGCACATTGATAATTACCTTAAGTTCATGTTATTCCTCTAAGTTTACCACAAACTCCTTTGTTATGTACCAAAACCACAATTTACTCCTTGACATACCACCCACTAGGTTCTAAACGGGAATCTTATAAAATAGTGCCAAAGGAACTGATGGAGCTCTACAAGACAAAGCACAAGGATGCGATCCACAATACTACCCATCAGGCCATTAGACTAGCTCATATCTACCCATAACACTCACCACATTACTCCATATAGCCCAAGATATTCCTATCAATCTTACGGTACATCCCTTACCCAAACGGCACTAATATTGTACTCTATTGAGTGGCAAGAGACAAGATCAAACTACGAGTCTTTAGGACACAAGTACTCATATCCGAGAGTGACTTAAACATATTCTAATGATATGGGGAATCATAACATGGAACGAGAACAACCTTAGGAATAATCACAGACATTGGCAGACTGACACACCTCTACTCAAATGGTCATAACTTTCTGTGTACTAAGAATCTTAAGGTGATTCTGGTGGGAAATGAAAGCTTACTTCAAGACCTTCGAATCGATATAAATTTGCATGAAACGGACATTAGACGAAGAAGTTATAGCCATATGAAGTTGGGCTGAAACCCAGAAAGTGAGCAGAACTTCCAGAGAGGGGAGGGATCGATCCCTCCTCCAATGGGGATCGATCCCAAAGGCAAAAACTCGGGTTTTGTCCAGATTTGAATGAGGGATCGATCCCTAATGCTTGGGGATCGATCCCTAGGCGATTTTGGGTGATTTTCTACAGATTTCGACAGCTTTTTCGAAGGCACAATGGTTGATGATCAAAACTCGATTAAAGCATGAAATCAACTCATAAACCCATAGAATAAGTAAGAAATCCCTACCTCGAAGCGTATATGCGAAGATCCAACCCAAACAAGCGAGCCCTAGCTTTTGAATTCGAAATCTTCCATGAATACTCCTCTCCGAGCTCTTTCCAACGCACCAGAAGCTTGAAATCATGTCTAGAGGGTGGAATGGAGTTTGATCTTCATGGGTTTTGAGCTTTGGAGTGAAGTTTTGAGTGATGGAGCAAGAGAGAGAAAGGGAGCCGAGAGAGAGAGGGAGAGTCGGCTGGAGAGAGAGAAAGATGAGAGAGATTTTTGATCTCCTACAACACACACACCCCTTTTATACTAGCACCCAACTCAATTACACTCACACTCTCTCTAACAATTATCCTATCATTTAAGCCCCAAATCAAATAAACTCACAAATTTCTCTTTTATTCGATATTCTAGCATTTATAAAACCTTTAAACTAGTTTTGAAAAAATACGGGTCTCTACAGAGACAATGAAGGACTTGAAAGTATGGGGTTATGGCCCGATAAGGAGACTAAGAAATTTTTTAAGCTACTTGAAGATGCACAACGTGAGTTGTACCCCAATTGTAAGACATTCACAGCGCTCTCTTTTACAACTCATTTAGTACACATAAAAGTGCTTGGTGGTTGGATTGATACCTCATATGATATGCTAGTTGAGCTATTGAGAAAAGCATTTCCAATTCGTGAAACATTGCCCAAGTCGTTTGCTGAAGCAAAGAAGTTTAATGAGGCCTTAGGCTTTAGTTACGAAAAAATTGATGTGTGTCCCAAGGATTGTATGTTGTTTAGGAAAGATAAAAAGGGGCTGAGCAACTGCGAAAAATGTGGAACATCACGATATAAAGATTCTACTGTCTTTTCCAATGATGGAATGACCAAACTAACACAAATTCCTGCGAAACAAGTAAGGCATTTTCCTTTAAAGCCAGTGCTTCAAAAGCTTTTCATGTCAGAGGAAACATAAATACATATGAGATGGCATGCAGAGGGACGGACCAATGATGGTAAATGGAGGCACCCTGCTGATACACCTGCTTGGAAAACATTCGACGAAAAACACCCTGAATTTGCAAAAGACATTCGAAATATGAGATTGGGATTAGCATTTGATGGTTTTAACCCATTTAGAACAATGAGCATTACTCATAGCACGTGGCCAGTAGTGTTGATGGCGTATAACTTGCCTCCATGGTTGTGCATGAAACAACCATTTTTCATTTTGGCTTTGCTCATTGATGGTCCTCATGGTCCTGGAAATGATATTGATGTCTACTTGCAGCCTTTGATTGAGGAGTTAAAAGAGTTGTGGACTGAAGGTGTGCTTACTTTTGATGCATCTACCCAACAAATGTTTCGTATGCGAGCGACAATATTGATGGGAACTATAAATGATTTTCCAGCGTTAGCGATTCTATCTGGTTGGAGCACAAAAGGAGCACTAGCTTGTCCTTCTTGTAATGTGGAAACCCAATCTCTATGGTTGAAGAACTTTAGGAAATATTGCTATATGGGCCATAGATGCTTCTTGGATCAAGGACATAACTTTCTTAAAGATGCCATATCTTTTGATGGAACTATTGAAACTAGACCAAGGCCACTTCATTTGTCAGGTGCTGATATTTTTAAACAAGTTCAATTCATTCAGAATAATTTTGGGAAGGGTGAAGAAAAAGGGGGAGAACTGCACCTAAAAAGAGACGAGTACA
The DNA here is from genome assembly GCA_019656295.1 of Rhododendron mucronatum var. ripense. Taxonomy (NCBI): domain Eukaryota; kingdom Viridiplantae; phylum Streptophyta; class Magnoliopsida; order Ericales; family Ericaceae; genus Rhododendron; species Rhododendron mucronatum. Next base: position 6,446,023 of record BPLT01000003.1, on the reverse strand, counting down.
TGCTAATGATGGAATAAGTGCCAACACTATGGAGCAAGGAGTAGAACATAATTGGAAAAAGAGAAGTATATTTTTTGACTTAGAGTATTGGGTGGATATTTTGATTCGCCACAATATTGACCTAATGCATACAGAGAAGAATGTCTTGAAAAATGTACTTGGGACACAACTCAATATTTTGGGGAAAACAAAAGACAATCTAAAGGCTCGACAAGACCTAAAGGTCATGCATATACGCACTGCACTCCATCCTCAACAACATCCTGGTGGGAAAGTCTTTTTACCTCCTGTTTCTTTCACAATGAGTAAAGAACAGAAACATATATTCTGCAAAGTGTTGAAAAATGTTAAAGTTCCTGACTCCTCCAATATTTCACGCCGTGTAAACCTCAAAGACACAACTATTTCAGGGTTGAAGAGCCATGATTGTCATATTCTTATGCAACAACTATTGCCATTGGCTGCGAGGAGGGCATTGCCTAGACATGTTTGTGAAGCCTTAATTGAGTTGAGCACTTTTTATAGACGGTTATGCTCAAAAGTAATGGATCCAAATGACTTTGAGGATCTTAAAAAGCAAATTGCATTGACTCTTTGCCATCTTGAAAAGATTTTTCCACCTTCATTTTTTTGATATAAAGCATTTACCCGTTCATTTAGCGGAACAAGCAAGTGTCGCTGGACCAGTACATTATCGATGGATGTACCCCATTGAGAGGTACGTATATACTACTAGACTACTAATTGACATATTTATGAACAAAAATATAGATATAAACTTCTAATACTAATTAAAAATTTATGTTAATCATAGGTATTTGCTTACACTCAAGAAGTACGTGCGTAATATGAGCCATCCAGAGGGATCCATTGCAGAAGGTTATTTGACAGAACAATGCTTGACATTTTGCGCACAGTACTTGCATGATGTTGAGACAAAGTTAAGTCGACCAATATGAAACTACGATGGTGAGCATGGAGGTCGTGGTTTAGGGGAACGAAAATTGTTTGAGCTTGATAACATTGCTTGGGTGCAAGCACATAGATATGTCCTAGCCAATTCTGATGTCATAGCCCCATTTCAAGAGTAAGAAACCAATTATACTTGTTACTACATTTCATCAATAGTACCGTAGTGCGTATGTAATTACTAGTCATTTTAATTGCAGGAAACACATTCAAGTTCTTAGAAATGATAGTCGTCGGTTAAGTGAGCGTGATCTTTTGAGGAAGCACAATGAACAATTTTCTAATTGGTTTAGAGATCAAGTAAGTCTTGTCAACATTTGTAGTACTATTCTGAATATCTCTAATCGCCATATTAGTAATTTAGTTTCTCTAACCATATATGCTGGAAAATATAGGTTCAAGACTTGCTGCGAACAAAAAATGTGAACATATCCAACGAACTGAGTGTGTTAGCTTCAGCACCAGACAAATGGGCTAGAAGGTATACTGGGTACATCATAAACGGGTTTCGATTTCACACGAAGGAGCGTGAGGAAAGAAGGAAAACTCAAAATAGTGGAGTATCATTGACTGCACACACACAAAGTTATGCAAGCTTAAGAGATAAACGCCCAATTATGGGAGAGGTCATTTTCTATGGAGTTTTAAGGGATATCATTGAATTAAGATATTCTAATGACTTTAAGTTTGTGCTATTCAAATGCGATTGGGTGGATAACAATGTAGGAATGAGGCAAGATGAGTTCAAGTTCGCACTCGTAAATTTCAAGCACCTTTTGTATAGACACAATCACATATCAGATGAACCATTCATCCTTGTATCTCAGGCGCAATAGGTTTGGTATGTTCAAGACCCCATTGATGAAGATTGGCATGTCGTTGTTAAGGTGACTCCTAGAGACTCATATGACATGAATGGAAAACAATCTAGAGAAGATGAAATAACTTGTCCCCAAACTGAGCCTTAATAGTGGTCAACAATTAGATGCTGCTACATATACTCTTGATAATGATGTTAACTGGGTTAGAACAGATGTGGAAGGAGTAACAGTTGATGACGATATAAATGGTGACGATCATGATAATGTTGGTGCTGAAGATAGTGATGAGGAGGAGGCTGATTATAGTGATGAGGAGGAGGATTATACTGATGATGATGATGATGATGATGATTTTGAGGAAAATGATGAAGATGGAAATCATGACAAGGATGATTAGTTTTTTTTTTTTTTTTTGTATGATGCCATGTTTTCCTTGTTTTTTCACACTTAGAAAGTGGGACCATATGTTATGTATGTTTTTGTATCCAGTACTTGTTTTTGCTTCTACCTTTTTATTCTTTAGTTTTTACGCTACTGAGTTATTTTTGATTATGTTGTGTTGTGCTCCTAATGTCATTCATGTCTATATTTCTTTCTGAATTGCTGATAGTGTCTTAATATATTGTTATAATTGTTGCAAAAGATGGCTAAGGACGGGAAAATAGTTTTCAAGCCTGGGGAATTGGCCCAAGAGACAAGAAACTACTTGGAAAAAAGAAATAAGTTAATTAAAGAGAACTATGCAAAGATTGAAGCTCTGGGGTGTAAGCAATTGGGTACTCCGTTTTTAAAGAAAAGTACAACTACTGGAAAGAGAAGAAACAAGATGGATTGTGCTGTTAATAATGACATGGATTGGCAACCAAGAGACGGTGAGGATGGGAGTAGTTCTTGCTTCGAAGATGATGAATGTTCCTTGGAAGATGAAGAATGTTGTGGGGCTCGGCTGAGTAAGGTGATGCATGTCTGTGTGGAATATTAAATAAGAGTTGTTCTTTTTTTTTTGTTGTTAATGTTTATCCTTGTTGCACTATGTCCAATTAAACAATTTTCACTTTGTTGCATTCATCATATTATTCTAATTTTAATGTAGGTGGCTACTACAAGAAAGCGTGTACAATTGCCAGCAGGACCAATGAGTGCTACATTGGAGCCTTTGCCTACCATTAATCAAGGCCAACATGAAATTCAGCAAGTACAGTTGCAGGAGCAATCGCAACCGCAGGTGCAAGCAAAGCGAGTGCAATATCAGGCTGCACTCATGAGTGCTACATTGCAGCCTTTGCCTACCATTAGTCAAGACCAGCATGAAAATCAGCCAGTACAATTGCAGGCGCAACTGCAAGTGCAAGCAAAGCGAGTGCGATGTCGGGCTGCAACTATGAGTACTATATTGCAGCCTTTGCCTACCATTAGTCAAGACCAACATGGAAATCAACCACCACCAAACTATCATGAGTTCCAATCCCCATCTGATGAAGGTATATAATTGTTTTATTAGCTTATTTCAATTTCAAATAAACTTACTAATTGTCCTATTACTTTGAAGTTCCAATCCCCATCAAAATGCACTAGAAACAACCACAACACATATAACACATGGTGCCATGGTGCATGGGAATTTCCAATACCAGTAGGCACATACATACATGCATTCATATAATTCCTTCTATTGGTAAATCATTGAAGTGGCAAGTCACATAAATGAGAGAGCTGTGGAGCTAGAATCACATCAACATTCTATGACCAGGCACAGTACAAACTTGCACTCGCTGGAACAAAGCAATGAAGGGTCAAGAACTTCAGTTGGAGCAGGTACATTCAATTTAATGTACAAAAGAAAAATATATGTGGCTGTTCAACCTTTTATTTGCCAAGGAAATTAAATTATGCAGTTACTTGCATTTACTTGTTTATGTTCATTATTTCATATTGTTCTTTACTAGATCCCAACTCGCAACAACAGAGACCCAGGGGGAGAGGCTTTGCTCGTTCGTATGTTGGGTGGGGTACAGGAGGGAAGTTAGAAGTTAAATTGAATAAAGACAATCAACCAATAGGTAACACGGCAGGTCCCTTACAAAGTCAACTTGGTATCTTAGCAAGAAACGCAACTTTGGCACCCTTAACTTTTACTGATTGGAGGGCTCCGGAGCTATATCCATACAAGGAACGCATATGGGCAGAGGTTAAGGTATTTATTATAGGAAAAAACTCATATTATGGGCTAATATTGCTGCTGCTATTGTTTTTTAATCTATCTTCTTAGACTAAATTTTGATCAGTTGAGCTAATGTTGTTGCTGCTATATTGTCGGCGTTTAGTTGTTGATATACTTATATGCAGGAAAATACAACCGCACCAGATGCTTATAAGCATAATTATCTAATGTCCGTTGGAAAGAAATGAAAGGATTGAAAAGATGAGCTTAAAAGAACTACGTATAACTTATATGATAATGATGAAGACCGTTTGGCGAATTGTCCGAATAGGGTCGATCCTGATCAATGGAGAGTTCTTGTGCAATTTGGGGGTACTAAAATAGCCAAGGTGATGCATGTCAGTTCTTATTCTTTCTAATGAATATGAACACATATACATGGATAAGTAATATTGGATTTTATTTGTTATAGAGACGTAGTAAAATCAACCATAAAAGCAGACACGAACAGAAAATGGGACACATGAGTGGGAGGAAAGGCCATTGTCGTGTAAGGATGAGGTAATTAACTAACATGCAAAACTAAATTTAATTCAATGCATTTATATATCAAATGTTACTGAACACTTTAGTTTTTTGTACGTTAATAAAGTTGACAGAGATTAAGGATGGAGTAGTAGTAGAGCCCGATCGTATATAGGTATTCATTAAGACTCATACGAAGAAAGATGGACAACCAATTGATGAAGCATCAGCTTTGGCCATAGTATGTATATATACTTCATTCATTTTTGTATTTATTTAGATTCATTTTAATGGTATGCTTCTTCTATGTCTATTTACATAATAAAATCTTTGCTTTTGTTCTTTTACTTACTATAGATAGGTTTCATTTATTTCAGCGTCGTTTTAATGAGGGAGCCTCTCAAATTCCTGAGTCTTCAGAGTCACCTGCTTTACGGGAGGAGTTATTCACTAACGTACTAAAACCAGATAGGAATGGACATGTGCGTACCTATGGCTTGGGTCCTTGTCAGAGTCAAGTGTTTGGGACCAGATATACCCAATCTCAGGAGCAGCATGTCAAGGATCAGTTGCGTGCAGAGTTGGGCGCAGACTTGCGTGCTGAGTTGCGACAAGAGGTGCTAAGAGACGTAAATGATGAAATCACTCAATTGAAGAACCAATATGCAACCGTGGCAACTTATATGAAAAGTGCAAGGCATCCTTTCCCTCCATCACCAAATGGAGCTGGAAATGGAGATGGAGATCACACATCGTCACTAATGGAGCACAATGGACAGGTAAATTGCGGTTTCATGGTACTTTTTGAGGCAATGAGAATAGAGTTGGCCATTTTATTGATTGAAAATACACTAGCCTCTCATATTTATTGATCTGTGTTGTTGCCAAAATATATAACCCGAGCCCAAATAAGTATGCCTTGTGGTCTTTGAAAGAAGCCTATAAATTGGTTGCTTAAATACATGTTTAAGTAGGTATGCATTGGACATAACAAGAACCGAATAGCAAGAATACCAAAGAAACTTGCTAAGTGAACCTGCTAAAGACACAACCTGCACACACAATCACATCTACACTATCACAACTTCACCCGATATCATGTGCCATGATGCAATGGAGCATGACTTCCTCCAGCACTTGAAATAATTCTGCTGTACAAGACCGCCAAACAATTGCATAGCCAGCTATTTGCACATTTCATCTTGACACCTTCCAATGCCATTACCTCCCTTCTTTTGATTTTTTTTTTTGTCAATATTGAAGTCACCAAAGAGAAACCAAGGTTTATTATCAGCAGTGGAGGAAGAAATAGAGTTCAGTCCAGACCAGAGCTGCCCTCTCTGATCTCTTGCATTAGAACAATAGACAACAGTAGCAGTAAAGTTAATTTTGAGCTGCTTATGGGACACTTTTGCAGACTTGCAGTAACAACTTGCACATCCGAAACATCGTCATTCCAAAGCAGAATGATTCTAGCTATTCCATCAGCAAGATGATTACCAGAAGACCTCATAGAGTTAGAGATGCTACGAAGAACATTTTGAAAATTAACCGGTCGAATTTTACCCTCCAATAGACCAATAAAATCTGCTTTATTTTGGGTTGAATAGGTGACATTTTGCTGCTTATAAGGGTTATTTAGAAGCGGGAGTAGCCAGCCAAAGACCCCCTCAAATACTCACCTCCCACTCTTCTTTTGTCACAGTACGAGACCCCCTCAAAAATTGCTGAAAGTTAGCGGCATCTATTTCTGCTTGCCATAAGATGCACTCTTTTTGGCATCCCAGAAGTTGATTTGTTTCAAACTCACTAGTTTCTTTAAGAGACTTGACTATCTCCATTGGCCTATGGTAAAGGTGCATTCCCTCTTCCGTTAGTTGTTGAAACGTCTTATGTAAGTGAAAGTATCAATATAGTCATATAGAAATTATGGAAGGAGAGGATTTTTTTGCCAACGCATCAATATAGTCATATAGAACAAAAAAAAAAAAAAATATTTGGTTGCCAAAAGCGGTTTATTTCATCTATGACAACTTGAGAACAAGAAACATAACAAGGGAACTTTACTACTACTAGTTTTTTAGTAATTTACCAAGAGCCACACAAGGTTTTGTACCGGAAACACATGAAGTGGTTTGTGGAGGTTAATAATATGGGAGCACCAGTAGGATTAGCTGGAAATTTTTGCATTGAAAAGGGTTTTCGTCGCTGGCCTTCGGCCTTACACCTCTCCCAAGGGTTTTCAAAAAAATAATAATAATAAATTCAATTAGGTTACGAATAGCATTCTATGAAATCCTTTTGTATTTTATTAGATGGATACGGGCTTCATGGATATAACTGATTGAATAAATAAAGGTGAGAATTTTTGCTTGAAAACTCTAATTGATGATGTAAATGTGTTTAATTAGAGTACGTTACTAGTACAATGCTATGTGGCTGGAAAGTTTTTGAGGCATTTGACTTGTGTGATCATGACATGCTTCCATAATTTTGACGTTTGTGTTTTGGTATCCCTTTTGTGTGATCATAAGACCTGCTACCTGTTCTTTTTCCTTCATTTCTTGGACCTTAATTTAGTTATTGGATACGAGTGATGTGCTTCACTTTGTACTATTCTAATCTACCAAGTCAAGCACTTAGAAATCACTCCTTCTGAGTGCAACATAAGTCTGACCCTCAAAATGGAGTTGATAGATCACCTCGTCATAGACCTCCCTTGAAACCATGTAGACTACTCATACAAACCATGAAGCAAGTACTTGGACCTTTTTCCAGTGCTTTTTTTTTTTTACGATGAAGTTCTCTCGTAGGTTTTGAATCTTGTCCAAATCTTCCATGTATAATGTCCCGCCCTAGAGTTAGTGGTTTAGGCTACCGAAAATATGTTAGTGAAGAGGTTTTGTACCCAGCTAACCCTTTAAATTTGACTATTATGATTATAGCTTTAGGAAGGCAAAAAGGAGAAGATACTCAGAATAACCATGCTTTTCACCTCCCAACGTGTCCGCAGGTCCGTGTCATGCCCTTGTCCAGTATTTGTACCATGCTTCTTACAAGAGAATAACAGTTGGATGCCATGAAGCAATCTTTTTACGCATGCCTGCCAATGGAAAGAGGCCTATACACTCGTTCTCTAATGCTGGACTCCACTTGAGGTGGTGTATGACAGAGTGTAAGATGTGTCTTAACACTCTTGCCTTTCCTCGTAAAAATACTCCATTTTTACTCCAAATGGAGTTTAGGGGGACTCACATTCACCCGTCAACCACACTTCAAAGTTGTTTTATTACCCATTTTACATTTGACATGTCCCAGACGACCATGTTGGATTGTTGGTGCTTCAATCATAAATGGTTGAGTTTAGTTTCTTGCATTTATCCATTATACTGGGATATGTTTGATGCTTGTGTTCTGTATCTTTAAACTTACTGATTGTGTAGGATGTCGTGGACTATATAGATACCCACATACCTATGTCTAAACGTGTAATTGTTTCTTGTATTTGCAGGTTGAGAGGACGTAGATGGACATGGAAGACATGCAATTGGAATGACAAGAAATCTTCTAGCTAATGAAAACAGTTTTTGTTTTTTTTGTTTTGGAGTTCGAACCAAAAGCATACTTTGGGTCTTTGTGTTGCTTTGGTAAGTATGATCTTTTGTTTTTAGAGATACACATGCAATTGGAATTTATATTTTGACGCTTTGGGTTTGATTTTCACATTGGCATTCTATGCCTAGCATTATTATTTTTTGTTGCTTTGAAATTGACTTTTACGATGTCCAATTTGCTAATACATGGAATTTGCATTTTGGTTTTGGTAGTGGAACTTTAAATTGTTTTGGACAGTTACAATTTTGTATGCAGGAAATGTTTTATAAAAAATGGTACTAGGCTAGGATAATTTGTTAATGAAAAAATCATGGATTAAAAATGAAAAAAAAAAACTTTTAACGGCGTTTTTCAAATGCCAATAAAACCAATGGAAAGAAAATATCAATATATAAAAATGGCATTTTAAAAAATGCCGGCAAAAGTTATAAAAAAAAAAACGGCACTAATAAAATGCCGGTAATATTACCTTTTCCAGCATTTGCATCAAATGCCATTATTAAATGTATATTCGGCTATTCTTTTTCCGGCATTTTACAAATGCCGGGAAAACTAGTAACAAACACCGGCTTTATTTCCGGTATTTGTACAAATGCCGTTTATGTATTACCGACACTTACCTAGACGGCATTTTTTTTTTCGTCAACAAATGCCGGGAATAGTATTACCGGCATTAATTTGGTCTTTACCGGCATTTATAAAATGCCGCAAAAAGCTTAGTTTGGCGTAGTGAACCGAAAAGGAAAGTTTTACGAAATGAGATCCCATGGTGAATGGTATGAGTTGAGAAAGTTGATGTGGCATTCATTTTCGAAGTTATTAGATGGTTTTACAGTTTTTGTAGTCTATTAGATCGATATGAGTTTATATGTTGCTTCTTGCCTGATGTATGAATTTGTTAGGAATAGCGTTAGGATGTATCGCATCCCGTAATCATGGTCCTTTGGTTCATTGTGGTGCCTCTTTGTATCTTTTGTCTGTTTATTGCAAATCAATCACTCTTGTTGCATGTTTCATTGCATTCACATATAACTGGAGTAGAGAATTTCTTACTGGGCTAGTGTAGCTCAATAAAATTCTTCTTTTCAGGTCCTAGTGCCGAGCAGTAGCTTGCATTGCATCCAATGCTCAGTGTGAAAGATATTTTTGGAAGCTAACGAAGTCTAGTTATTTAATCATCTTTGTAAATCACTTACTTTTGTTAAAGATGATTTTGTAACTAATCCGTCTTGATTTCTTTTGACTAAACCATTTGTAATTTAATGACTTGTTCGTACTTGTACTAAAATTAGTTTGGGCCATGGTGCCAATGATGTATTTCTCTAAACTTGGGGACTTCGTTTGTAATTAAGTAGGTGGAAAACTCATTTTGGGTATTATCTACCTTATGCAAGTATCTTTTATCGAAATGATTTATATACTTATGTTTAAAATCGAGGGCGTGACAATATACCCCATCTTGCACAGGGTTGAACGGTAGTCATTCCCTAAGATACATCGACCTTCAAGTCCTCTTCTATGCAGTGAATTGAACTCACGAACCATGTAGTTTTCCGACACTCGAAATAATCAACGAAAAACAATCTTAAACATCGAGTGCAAGAAATAGCAGAAGCTTTTGTTTTCCAATATAGAGCACTAATTGGATGAGGAAAAGGATAAAGGATTTTGCTGCATACTTTGGAAACTAGAGTGGAGTAGGGTAACGAGTATTTTGTTGTACGTGTATATCTTTTTCTTGCAAAGGTATATGACTATATATTTTCTATATATATATAGTCAAAAGTTTGCTAGGGATAAGAGAATACTCCTCTAATTTTTCGGAGAGATATTAGGAAATTAGAAGACCAAGTCTAAAAAGGTTTCAACAACCCCTTAATATCGGACAGTCCTATGGTACACACCCCTTATTAGAAGACGTACCGTACGTACCATGATTTTAAACCCTTAGATTTAAAAGTGAATAATTTGGACTACCCATTTATTAAATCAATTAATAAAATAAAAAAAAGGGCTTAGAAGGTAATAGGTTGTTCTCTCCTCCTTGACTCTCTCCCTCTCCCTCATTTGTAAAATACTGCAAATTATATAACATAACCAGAATTGTTATGACAACACAAAAAATTGGCATTTTCTTACCACAATGTGTCATATCAAAAGAACATTTAGAATTGTACATTCAATATACTTGATATGAAACCAATTTCTCTACTGTAACTGAATGTACAGTTGACTTGCAACCACGACACAATAACGACGATCAAAACTATTGATTTTGTTATATTTGTTGATTAAATAATCCATGTAATTTTTTTGTCTCGATAGGGTTTACAAAGCCCTTTCATCGGCGCCCGAATTCAATAGTAAAAGGATTTTTGTTTTGTCTGATTAATGGTCTAATGATAAGCTATCAACTACATTCTTGGTGCATGTGATCTATTCATATTATGTAAAAGATAGATGATTCCGATCAGAAAAAAAAAATGCCTTAGATGGGGCTCAGGTGGTGCATTGTTAGACTTTAATGTATCTGGATACATTAAATATTTTTCGATTACTCAATTGTTGATATCTGATGATATAGAATTTGGTGACAACGCTGAATATCGTACGACTTGATATTCTAACAGTTATGGTCGATCATTTTTAAAATATACTCGCTAACGACATTTAGTTATGGTATGATATTTTGCCGATTATAACTATCGTTAACTGAACATTCTGATTGAATTTTTTTATACGACATGCTGTGAGTATGGAAACGTCAATTTGTGGTGTTATCATAACAAATTTGGTTATATTACTGAATTTGTGGTATATTTTGGTTTTATTACAAAATGTTTTAATCAATTTCCTTTGGTACGACACATTGTGATAAGAAAACGTTAATTTATGGTATTGTCAGAACAATTGTGGTTTGTTATATAATTTGTGGTATTTACATATGTTTTCTTTTGATACGACACGTTCTCGTAAAAAAAATGATAATTTTAGGTGTTGTCATAACGATTGTGGTTATTTTATATATAATTTGCGGTACTTTAAAAATATTTTTGGCTTAGGTATAACAATTGTTGATTTTGGTACGACATAATTTGATTTTGTTACAGAATATCATACGAGTCAAAGAATTTTTGGTATGACTCATTGTGGTAAGATAATGTCAATTTATGGTATTGTTGTAACATTTGTGGGTAACATTATTTAATTTTTGATATTGTATGCATATATTTGATTGGGGTATAAATATTTTGGATTCTTGAACGAATAATTATGGTTACATAATAACAATATTTTTTAGTTATAGATAGCTTGCTAATAATCTATTCTACAAGTAAATTTTAAAATACAAGTTATAACTAGCATCATAAATATGCATTAGAAAATCAAAAATCGACATAATGAAAATCACAAATTGTCATAATTTAGACATACGGTATACCTTGTGTACCATAGCTTCCCCCTAATCTCTAACGATATTTTTCCCAAAAGAAACCAACGTATTGTCTCATGCATTTTATATTCCATTCATCAAAATAACATTTGACTAAATATATTTGAGCAAAATATTAAATTAGAACAACAGTTGGTTCTCAGCCGACCCCATTAATGAAGGAGGTCACGTAGAAATCTCAACGAAGTTCCTTAATTGTAAAGGTGAATGACATCCCAATAGCTATATACCCCGAATAGATCATTTGAATAAACTTCAATCTGCAATTAATAGATTTGAATGATAAGTAAAGTGGGTTGGAGATGCTCTTACATGGTGTTAGGATCAAACGCTTACCATCATACCAAAACTTGCAGATAGTGATAAATGCGCAATTCTATTTCCTTATACTAAAGCATATTTAGCAGACCCCATGTGCTTACAATCTTAGCTGAACGGAACCTAAATAATGTTTTTAGGGGCTAAAACTAATATTGTTAAAATAGATATATTACACAAACATATAAGAGTCGGTGCATAATTTTGAAAAATCGCAATGGGACACGCGCCCCTACTAGGCATAGTTGCGTATGCAATAGATATATTACACAAACATATAAGAGTCGGTGCATAATTTTGAGAAATCGCAATGGGACACGCGCCCCTACTAGGCATAGTTGCGTATGCCAATGGCACTATGTGGCAATGTCCCAGAAACATTGAATAATTTTCATCTTTTTTTTTTTTGCTCGGCCAATTATTTTTCATCTTAAGTATCTTGTTTCAACAACTAGAAATTAAAAATTTTTAATCTGGAACATTTGAAAATTTTGTTAAGTAATTTTGAGAAATCGCAACGGGGCATGTGCACCTAGGCATCAGCTGCATTCATTCGTCAATGACACTACGTAACGGTGCCCGCGGTAGCATTGAATAAAATTTTTATCTTCGTTGTTAACACCACGTGAGAGTGCTGCAGTAGAGTCCGGCTCCTCTCCAATTCTAATTCAATGGTCAGGATCATCCTAGTAACTCCGGCCCAAAGCTCATGTAGTATTCTACGGACACTCAATTACATAAGTATCTTTCCTTCCTGTTAAACCTGCCTCTGAAGGATTTTTTTTCATATAACTGATGAGGATTCCCTTTCCCACACTAATGTTATATCAGTATTTTTTTTTTCTTTCAGTATGGTTTCTTTTATTGATATTATGTAGCTTATAAGATTTTTTTTTTACTGATAGTATTTCCACGATGTTGCATGCTCATTGTAGTTGTTTTTGTATGTAAAAAAGTTGAAATCACATGGGGCCACTAGCGGTTTTGCCCAATCGTTATTTTAAGGACTCTGGAATTAGTTGAGATGAGCGCAAATTGACCCAAACATCCAATTATAAAAAAAATTTATAAAACAGCTAATTATTATAAGTTGCACGTGAATGACATAGAGTCATTAATTGAACGTAAAGCAAGATAATTCAAAAAAACATAAGATAATTGAAATGGCGAAATATAAGCTATATAAAAAAAAAAGAAACTGATTTTTACGCTCTCTTTTTTACTGATGGCAGTCCACTTTAAACGTGAAGTTATTAATAATTTCATGAACAAAGTGGAGCGCCATTAGTAAAAAGACGAGCCCGAAAATCAAAATCCTAAAAAAAAACCTTCAGATGTAGGTTTAATGGGAGGTAAGACGCTTATGTAATTGGGTATCCGTGGAATGCCAGATGAGCTTTAGGGCTGAAGTTACTAGAGTAATCTTGATCATTGAATTAAAATTGAAAGATCCTCCAATTCTCTATGGATTGGAGACAAGCTGGAGCATTGAATTAGTTTTCATCTTCAACTGCTTAAGTTTGAGCAACTGGAAATTAAGTTTCATAGTCAGGATCATTTGAATACTCCTTTGTTGGATTCAATTTGATATAAAAAAAAGAAAATTGATTTTCGCGATCAACTTTTTACTGATGGCGCTCCAAGTTAAACGTGAAGTTACTAGTAACTTCTTGAACAAAGTGGAGCGCCATGAGTAAAAAGTAGAGCACAAATATCAATTTCCAAAAACAAAATTTGAAGTGTGCAAAAATAGGCCCTAAGTGTGCAAAAATAGGCCCGGAGTTATAAAAGAGAATTTAGTACAAAAGATGACAAATCTCGTTCGTCAATCGGATAAAAAATAAATAAATAATTCTCGTCCGTCAACGAGAGGACTTTTATTAGTCAAAATTACAGGTAAGTAACCCCGTGGTCGGTCTGTTCGAAAGTGATGGAGTGACAGATCTTTGCTGGAGTAATAAAAGATGATTCTTTCTTTTTCTCCAAAAGTAGGTTTCATGCAACATTCAACCGTTTTTTGATTTCTTTCAGTTTTTGTATTACCGAACGTTAATGCTCTGTTTGGAAATTAGGAAAAAGGAGAAAATATTAAGAAAGAAATGAGAAATTTTCCCATCTCTTTTTTGTTTAGAACCAAACAAGGGAAAGGATTAAAAAAAAAAAACCAAGGGAAATGATATATATTTTAAAATATTTTCTTTCATTTTTACAAGTTCCAAACATAAATCATTATAATATTATGTGTTTGGGGCACCAACTAAAAAAGTACTAACAGTACTAAAGATGTTTAGTAGTTGGTCAACCTTTACTTACCTTCCACACCCTTTTCCACTTTTTTTCCGATGTGGAACTACTCCTAGGTTTGGTTCTCACAATTTCTTCACCTTGGCTACAACGTCCCTGTTGCATTCGCCCATCACTTCCACCCACCAAGCAATGTGTGACAAGTCCCGCTTAAGCACGTCAAGCTCATCTCATGTGGGACCTGTCCAAGCACGACAAGCACCTCAAGCTCCTCACTTGTTGGGCTCACATAAGCATGACAAGCATCTCAAGGTCCTCACTTGCGAGACCAGCCTCACACTTCCAGTTGGTGTCAACCATGATACCACTTATAACAACTCACGCCAGCTAGCCTGCTCAATTACCTCTAAGTCTAACCACGTGATTCAAAAGATTAACATCAAGTTAATAGTAGCTGGTCCCACATTCTTTTTCACTTTGTTTTCGATGTGGGACTACTCATACGTGTTTCACATTAAAATCTAAAATCAATTTGTCGCAAACACGTCCATGATCAACTGGTTAGGAGAACCCAAGCAAGCATGTATTTTTCAAGTTGGGGTTACTTATCTAGATATATAACTAAATTGTCTGATGTTTTTTCTGACGGAATTACTCTTGTACCATTTCGCGTTGAAAAAAAGTTTTAAAGAACTATTTAAAGTACTTACAAATGTGACTTTTGTTGTACTGTATTTTTTTTTGTTATATATAAATCGAGTTTAATTCTGGTTAAAAAAAAAAAAAGAATAAAAGCAAAATAGGGAAAGTGTTAAGGAACGACTCCTATCCAGTTTTGAAAAGAACTACACCGGTTCAGGCTCTTCTCGGGCCATATGATGGTCAAAATGGATCCAATTACCTAATTTTTGCTTCAAAATTCATTCAGATTTTAAGATTCTAAATTCTAAACGAAAATTTGAAACTTTAAATGACATTCTTACAAATATTCGATTGAGTTGATTATCACGATCCGAAAAGATAATTTCATTCGTTGAGAACTTTATTTTGTTAAAAATCAAGTTGATCGTAGAAACCCCAAGGGGTAGTTCAGTTGGTTGATCAACTAGGATGAAGGGGCTTACCACCCTGAGGTCCTAAGTTCGACTCCCTACACTACAAAAAAAAAAAACCCTTGTGGCCACCCCATAGGTAAAAACCCTTTGGATTAGCCACATAATAATTTTTTTAAAAATAGTTTTCAAACTAATAAAAATAGGTTATTAAAAATAGAAAATAATTTTATGAAAACTTTTATTTTGAAGAAAAACACTTTTTGGAAAAAGTTAAATTTTTTTTTCTTCTGAAAGCAGGTTTTAATAAAAAAACAGTTTTACTGTTTTTGCAAAAAAAATAAAAACTTCGAAAAATATGTGTGAGAGAGAGAGAGAGAGAGAGAGAGAGAGATTATGTAATGATGGATGTACTTGATTGAAAAAATGTGGAAATTATTCAATTTGATTATTGGCAAATTATTGCTAGTTTTTATTATCCATGTAAGATGCCAAAATATGATGAGTTGTTAAGTTGTTAAATTTGTTATACCACTGTGAACACTTTTTTGAGAAAACATTACTCCCTCCGTCCCTTTTTAAATGTCCTACTTGGTAACTCCAACTTATTAAAAAGACATCATCATTATACCTTTCACATCAACTTTTTCCTCCACTTCCCTTCCTTACCCATCATCATTACACTTTTACTCACTTACTTTTCAAAATGAATACTTTTAGGGACAAAATAGACAATACACAAACTTTTACCCACTAACTTTATAAAATGAACACTTATTAAGAGATAGCCCAAAATGGAATACTAGACTCTAAATAAGGGACGGAGGGAGTATTAATTTTAGCACCTTTATGGTTTGGATGGTGTTAGGGATTGATTGGATGCGAGATGAATTTTGAATGGATGAAATATGTAGAGTGGATGAGATAGTAGATGTTACTCCCTCCGTCCCATAATATTTGTCCGGTCCGCAAAACGGAGACTACAAAATAATGCATTTCTTTCAAAAAAAAATTCAAATTCTTTTCACAAGTTAAAAGAACTCGTCGAGATCTAGTAAGTTGTTGAATTTTTTCCCAACTTTTCTTACAAAAATAGAATTATTTTTACGTCTCCGTTTTGCGGACCGGACAAATATTATGGAACGGAGGGAGTATTATTTACAATAAAGGTACAACAAACGCACAGGGTGGCCAAGGGCTCAAAATGAATGGCCAAGGGCTCAAAATGTCCACCCCCGAAGTCTCTTTCTTTGACTATTCTACAAAACTTTGATGGAGCTTGACCGCAGCGGTCGTGGATGACCGTAATGTAATTGACAAGAGTGGCAGTCTAGAATTGTACTTTCGGGCTCCGTTCAGGAAAAAAAATATAATTTGGACTCGCTCACATTGTTTAATGCCCCCCAACGCAACGTGTCCGCAAAGGCACCACGTGGAAACACAACGTGGAGCCGTGGAGGCCTCAATTAAATATGTACTCCAATACTTTTTTTTTTTTTTTTTGACAATAAGGGATCATCAAGCCGGCTTAGATCCCGTTCCGCTTTCTCTTAAAATATTTTTTTTTAAAAAAGAAAATAATTTAAATTCAAATATAACAAAAATGAAAATTGATTTTTCAATTTTTTTTACACCGTTTAAAAGATCTCAATGAGATCTATTAAACAAGATCCATATTGATAGAATTTGTTTTTCGTAAACACATGATTTTTGAGCTTGAGAAACTTTCTTTTTTCTTACCTTCCTTTTACTGTTGAAATGGAACGGCTTATACGCATATTGTTTAATTCCTGTGTCGGCACAGTGAAAGGAAGGCTATCCACCTTAGAATTAGGGAATTCTTAAATTTTTTTTTCTTTTCAATTTCTCCAAGAATTGAACACTAGTTAATTAATTGTGTGGAGAACAAACTTACCAACCGTTCGAGCTAAACATTGGAACACTGATTAATTATGTGGAGAGCAAACTTAGCCGATTATTTATGTTTTCTATTTCTAGTCTACTGCCGTTGTGCTTGTTAGTTGAAGAAGGGAAGAGAAAACATGAGAGGGAAAGCAAGAGAAGTACTAGAGAACGTAAGAAACAAGATAGAGAATAAATTCATTATACCGTCGGTGTAAATATTTGTTTCTTCTAAATCAATTGTAATGCGCTACGGCGTCATGTTTTATTAATTGTGAACACTATTTTGATACATGTTGCAATGCAATTGATTTGGAGGAAATTAATATTTATACCGACGGTGTAAAGAATTTATTCTCAACAATATATGTGGAGAAAGGTTTAAGAGAAGAAAAAGAAAGAAAGAAAGATAGGAAATGAAAGCGAGTAATTTTCACATTTTTGTTTTTAATTTTTCCCTTCCTTTTTCGAATTAGAGGGGGAAGATTTTATCTCCTACGTACTAATTTCGGTTTCTTTCCTTATATTTCACACAAACTCACTGAAATGAATCTTACACCCTTTTGCTTTGTTTATATGTACAAGAAAAAAAAAATCGAGACAAATCATCTCACTAAAATTTTTGTGAGCAGTTTCCTGTTGCGTGTGCATATAAAAAGGAAGTAAAAAGTCTAGGGAAATCACGATTCAGTGGGAAGAGGGGTACTTTATCCCCAAGTCATGGGCTACTTTTTGTGGAATTCCTCTAAACATTAAACGGAGGAAGACAAATTCCTAATACATGGAAGGGCCATGTTAAATGACTATCACGCCCTTTAGCCAACCCTCCTCCTCTCTTTTTCACTGTTGCCGACTTTCAATCAACAAAGTCTTCCTCCTGTCAGAATTTGGTCACCGACCACCGCATCCTCCGCCGCTTTAACCATGACTTCAAAATCAAATCTTCATTAAAATCTTCTTTTGTTTCAATTCCTCGTTTTTAATTCGATGAAAGATCGAAACTTTTACTTTCTCAAGTAACAAATTTCGTTTTTCCCCAACCCATCACCGCCGCCCATCACAGCCACCACATCCACCATTGCCGTTGTCACCCATCACCACCACATCGTCGAGCTCAACAATTCCAGTATTCCCAAAACAAACGGTTCAAACCTTCATCAACCACCACCGCGTCGTCTTTGATTTGGACCGAGTCAACTCGCACTGTTCTGTATTTTTTAATTTCAAATGGGTTTGTGATGGATTTACAAGAGGTGCAATGAAAAGGCTGGGGTTTTGCATAAACTAAAGTATTAGTACTAGTAAATTACACTTGCTTAAGTCTGTGAGGAAAAGGCTGGGTAGCACCGTTGGGTGCAATTCACTCAGATTGGAACGCATGGTCACTGGCGTAGAATTCGGAGAAAGATGAAGAAAGTATCAACACGAGTTAATAAACGATGCAACTTATCCCAAACAAACAAAATATGATTTGGGACAAAGTTATTTTAAAAAAATATGATTTGGTCTTTGTTAATAGAAAAATTGGTCTATATTAATACATAATGTGGTTTTTTATAATTAATCACTTGCTCTTTTATAACTCAAATTATATAAACAGTCATATTATTTGGAACAAAATTCTCTAAAAAAATATAATTTGGTCTTTGTTAACAGAAAAATTGGTCTATATTAATACATAATGTGGTTTTTTATAATTAATCACTTGCTCTTTTATAACTCAAATATTGGGACAAAGTTTTCTAAAAAAAAGTATGGCATGGTCGATGTTAATAGGAATATTGGTCTTTACTAATATCTAATGTAGTCCGTTATAATTAATGACTTGCTCTTTTATACCTCAAATAATAATCAATTATTAGGGACAAAGTTCTCTAAAAAAAATATGGCTTGGTCGATGTTAACAGAAATATTGGTCTTTACTAATATCTAATGTAGTCCGTTATAACTCATGACTTGGTCTTTTATACGATAATATGATCCAGAGTTATAAAAGTGAGGGGGATTAAAATGGGTTTTCGCTGTTGTGCTGAGGGAGGATGAATTAGGTGAGGGAATTTAGGAAATTGAGCAAGAAGAGTAAAATAAACAAATTTTAATTATGTTTCTTTAGAATAATATGATCAGAATAATAAGATCTTCACACTGGTTCAATCTGATTGAAAATTGGTACAGTAATTTTTTTAACCATATTTTTTAATATATAAACGTTCTAAAAAAATTAAGTGCTCCAATTGTTAATCCGTTTTAACAAGTACGAAGATCTTATTATTCTCAACATATTATTTTAAAGCATCATAATTAACTTTTATCTCTAAAACTCTCATAATTAAGTACATGCTCTTTATTTAGAATCTTGTGAAACAGAAACATGATTATTAAAACCTTAAAGACAAAAGTTAATTATGCCTTTTTAGAATAATATGATCAGAATAATAAGATTTTTGCACTTGTTCAAATGAATTAAAAATTGGAGCACTTAATTTTTTATAAAACGTTTATATATTAAAAAATATGGTTAAAAAATTAATTGCTCCAATTTTTAATCAGTTTGAACCAATGTGAAGATCTTATTATTCTAATCATATTATTTTAAAGAGACATAATTAAATTTTATCTCTAAAACTCTTATAATAACGTTTCTGTTCCATAGGATTGCAAATTGATAACTTAAAATTTTTTTTTATGCAAAACGGCGGGTAGGTAGCGGGTACTGTATTGAGTGGTGTCTTGTCTTGGAAAGTATCAATCAGGGATATTTTTGTCTTCATGAATTATAAATTCCATGTATTGGGAATTAATATTCTCCTTCTCATGGCTTGTAAATTCCAAAAAGGTAGTCCATGAAGTGGGATTTATTTGCCCCAAGGGCCACTGTTCCGTCATTTCCCCAAAAGTCTAGCCTATTAAGAGCGTTTGCACCAGTATTTTTAAATTTTGAACCAAATTAGAGAGAAAAAGCCACTTTATTACTTTAGCTACTTATTTTTAAAATATTCATTGCATCAGGCTCTTTACTCACACTCTTTTTTCCATTAAATATTCATATTTTTTATTTCCTTTTTAATAGCAAAAATAAAAACCATTTAGTATATGGAAACCAAACCCTTCCCACGGCCCAAACCACCTCTCTCTCTCTCTCTCTCTCTCTCTCTCTCTCTCGCAAAAAGCAAACCCGTTTTTCTCCGATCAAACCAGGCCTCTTTCTCTCTCACTCTGGTGGAAACCAACCCTCTTTTCTCTGATCAAATTGTCTTTCTCTATCACAGATTCTGTCTCACCCTTTCACCGATTTCCTCTTTCACCCATTCTCTCTTCCACTGCGATTTTTAGAGTTTCAAATTGGGGGAATCCGAAACTCCCCTCACACTTGCCTCACGGTTGCAGTGGTGATTGGTGGCGGTGTGCGATGGACGGTGACAGAGGTATCTGGTATCCATATCTCTAGTATAGTGATAGGAGCAATAAAATATTGCAGTTTATACACAAACGAGTGAATGGTGGCTCTTTTCTTCGACAGAGCCACTGTAGTAGAGTTACAAAAATTTTAGAGTAACAAGCTCACAGCCGAGTATGCTGCAGCTCCACTTTCTGAGTTTTGCTCGTTATTGTAGTGTTGAAGGTGGAGTAGCTATCATGATGCGGATGCTCTAAAAGACTTTGTGGTTTACTCCCTCCGTCCCATAATATTTGTCCGGTCCGCAAAACGGAGACGTAAAAATAATACTATTTTTGTAAGAAAAGTTGGGAAAAAATTCAACAACTTACTAGATCTCGACGAGTTCTTTTAACTTGTGAAAAAAATTTGAATTTTTTTTTGAAAAAAATGCATTATTTTGTAGTCTCCGTTTTACGGACCGGACAAATATTATGGGACGGAGGGAGTAATTTTTAGTAGAATCTATGTTTGATCATTTTCTCTTAATGGAATGCAAAGAAGTACTAAGAACAAAAGTATAATGAAATTAGGGATTCCATAATATGAATATGTTTTTAACAAAACTCCTATTTCAATGTTCGAGTTTTTATTTAGTCCTTCAATCTTTTTAAAACCAACACTACTCGTGTTCTTTTTAAATTTAAAGAAGTCATGATAATACTTTCTACAAGCTTCTTTTCAATAACTTTTCTTTATTTGTTTTGTAATTTTTCTTTCCCTAAGTCTTTCAACACAGCTCATAAATGAAAACAAATAAAACATCGGTCATGTCAAGACTAAATTGTTTGCCGGAAACTTAATATTGAATAGCATGATCATGATAAATTTGATCGTCCCCTTAGATGCTGTTGTGCGCAAAGATATGAGTGTAATGGGTTTGTGTGAGCAAGTGGCCCTTGACAGAGCTCAAAGGAGGAAAATGATTCATGTAGCCGACCCCAAATGATTGGAACATAAGTTTCGGTTTGATTTGGTTTATGTGGGGATTTCTATGGGACAAGGTAAAAATGCATTAAAAATTATAACATGCTCCTTTCACTTGTGCAAATTTTCGTATATCGATAGGTATTATGTAAATTCTAATGAATAGAGACAAAAATGTGTCACAAGTAAAATGTGTAATGATTCATGGTAAATTTCAAATTACCTTAGAAACATGTCATGGTAAATTTCAAATTTGGCTAATGATTCAAAAACCAAACCTCCTATCATCTCCAATGTGTTTCTTATAATCAGTTTTAAACAATTGAATTTAGCAAAGAAAATTCTATATGAAAGAGACATGAAATAAGAATGACGAAAGCATCAACCATTTTAATAAACATTTAAAATTAATACATTTTTTAAACTTTAAACACTGGTCACTGAACACTAGTTAACATTTAAAAACAAAATTACTAATACACCCTAGCCGCCCCTCTAATTTTAGTTCAGGGAAATAACGTCATCTCAGTAGTATTGACCAGTGAGACATGGTGCCAATGTCAAAATTACAATTTCATTATGGATTCTAAAGTTATCTTTAAAACATGGTTAGGCTTATTTACATGGATTTTTTTTTTTTTTTGTGAACATACTTCAGAAATGCATAGATTAACTAAAAGCAGATAAAGTTTTGCAACATAGGGGAAAATTTCATGTAGGCACCCGACCTTTCACACAAATCACACATAAGCACCTGACCTTTCTTAAATTTCATATAAATACCTGAACTTTCTAAAAATTCATCAATTCAACACCTGACCTTTATTAAATTTCATATAAACACCTAAACTTTCTAAAAACTCATCAAATAAACACCTGAACTTTCTAAAAACTCATCAATTTAACACCTGACCTTTATTAAATTTCATATAAACACCTGAGTTTTCTAAAAACTCATCAATTCAACATCTACCATCACCATCTCGTCTAAAACCAAACAGGAAAAAAGTTAAGTGCTTCAATTTTTTATTTGTTTGAACCAGTGCGAAGATCTTATTTTTCTGATCATTTTATTTAAAGAATCATAATTAATTTTTTACTCTAAAGCTCTTGTTAGTCTGCCTTAAGAAAGTCATAGAATCAAATATCTCTTAGGGCTAACTAACGAAAGCCTTAGAGTCAAAAATTAACTATGATTTTTAAGGATAAAATGATCAGAGAAATAAGATTTTTGCACCAATTTAAACGGATTGAAAATTAGAGCAATTAATTTTTTAACCATATTTTTTAATATATAAACGATCTATACATGGTTGAAAAATTAATTACCCTAATTTTCAATTCGTTTGAACCGATATGAAGATCTTATTTCTTTGATCATTTTATTTGGCTCTCGTTAGTTGACCCTAAGAAATATTTGATTCTACGACTTTCTTAGGGCTGACTAACGAGAGTTTTAGAGTCAAAAATTAATTATGATTTTTTAAGATAAAATAATCAAAAAAATAAGACCTTCACACCGGTTTAAACAGATTGAAAATTGGAGCACTTAATTTTTTAACCATATATTTTTAATATATAAATGATCTATACATGGTTGAAAAATTAATTACCCCAATTTTCAATCCGTTTAAACTAGTGCGAAGATCTTATTTTTCTGATCATTTTATTCTAAAGAATCATAATTAATTTTTGATTCTAAGGCTTTCGTTAGTTAGCCCTAAGAAATATTTGATTATACGCCTTTCTTAATGCTAACTAATGAGAGCTTTAGAGTCAAAAATTAATTATGATTCTTTAGGATAAAATAATCAGAAAAATAAAATCTTAGCACTGTTTCAAACAAATAAAAAATCGAAGCACTTAATTTTTTTTTCCGTTTGGTTTTAGAGGAAATGGTGATGGCAAATGTTGAATTGATGAGTTTTTAGAAAGCTCAGGTGTTTATATGAAATTTAATAAAGGTCAGGTGTTAAATTGATGAGTTTTTAGAAAATTCAGGTGTTTATATGAAATTTAATAAAGGTCAGGTGTTGAATTGATGAGTTTTTAGAAAGTTCAGGTGTTTATATGAAATTTAAGAAAGGTCAGGTGGGGTGGGGGTCTTGTTCTACTTCTAACCTTACTAAGTGATCAGCACATTGGTAGGCTTCACGTTATGTGTGGGTCAATCGATTTGCAGCTCTGTCGTTGAAGAAGGGATTCGGCATTGTTGATGATCACACTTTCGAAATGAGATCCATTTGAACCTTTATTTATTAGCGTAAACCTTTATTTATTAGCGTAAGAGCAGATGGAGAATCTGATTCGATTGAAGCATTAGTCGTACCCTTTTTCATGATAATAGTCAGACCTGTATAAATTTCCCAGCTCTTGGTTTCCAAGCTAGATTCACCAGAGAGCTTCCCATAATATATCGAAAATGATACCCATAGAATCTCTCCCGAACAACAAGTCACACAACTGCTGATAACATCATGATGTCCGCACAAAACAACGTCGTTTTGCTATAAAAAAAAAATTTACTCAGGTTATGCCTTTCCCTTTCCCGTCCCCCTTCTCCTTCCCTCCACTTTCACGCTCAAAACATTCAGAGAAGAGAGAGAGGGGCTCCCACCACCACCATTGGCCACCACGAGTACTCTTCCCACCTCCATTGGCGACCACCACAACCCAACTCCAGAGCTCCCCCACCTCCGGCGACCGCCACCACCAACGATTTCTGAGAACTCCAACAATGTTACTACTGCTTCGCCAAAACCTAACCGTTGAAATAGGTTGATTTACCCTGAGCGTAGGGCTAGGTCATTGTTAGCATAAAAATCGGAGAGTCCAAAATCGTTCCCACAGAGATAATCTTTATAGCTTGCTAGGATTTGTAGATGTAAGGGTTTGTGCCGTTTAGACGACCAACTTTTGGTTTTGCTTTGAAATGTGAAAAATTGCTCTTATGAAAAAGACTAGAAATGAGTTTTTTTTTACTAAATTAAACAAGCGGCATGGCGTTGGAGTTTTTAGCACCCAAAGCTTAGGTCAACGAGCCATTCTTAATGAAAACACGGTTGAATCGCACGGCATAGGCTATCAACCGGAAGATTTTGCTATGAAACCATTAAAAACTAGAAATTAAGTATGGAAAACAAGTGAGCTCTTTTGTTCTCTTGGCAAACACGAACCGAGACATCGCTCCGAAACCATGTGAGCTAGCACATGATCACCAGAGATTAACATCGACAAGTTTTGTTACATAAAAGGCGAACCCTACACATTTTCCATACCTAACCTCAAGTATTCAGTTGAGAAAGGCAAGATTAACATAAGTTACATGGCGTTAATCACCCCGCGGCCAAGCCTAATTGACTACTCACACATATTGAAGGACTAGATAACATGCAAAAATTGGCAAACATTTTTAACCGATAAAATCAAAAACGAACTTGATATTATAAAGGATCCAAAGCATACGAACAACTTTAATACTCGAGAAATTAACGTAACGTAAATACCTTGATGTGTTCTTGAAGAAAAGTTGCTAGGAAAGCTTGAAAGCCATTATTGGAATTCTAGAAAATAAATGACTTAAAGCTAATAATGTACTAGATACAAAAGGGAAGAGAGGAGGGTCCTATTTATACACAAAAGGCTTTCTCTCTCCTCAAAAGTCAAAAAAATCCCAAAAAGCTACTTATTAAAAGAAAGTTTCCATAAGTGGAAAGTCTGAAAAAGTAAGAAAAATATCTGCTGGGAGCAAATGTTATCGATAACACTAAGGGTGTTATCGATAACTTCACTCGGATGGTCCCCTGATGAGAAAAGTTATCGATAACTATGGACCCTATGTTATCGCTCCCCTTGCCTCTGGATGAATTCTGGACCAAGATAGTGCAAAGGTATCGATTACTTGCACTGGATATCGATAACAATCTGGTTTGGAAGGCTGGTGGAACAAAGTTGGGGAAACGTTATCGATACCCTAGGAATTGTTATCAATAACATCTATAAAACTTGCAGATATCAACCTGCTGGACTGCTTAAACTTCCTCACCACCTCCCGAGCTTCACCTAAAACTTCATCTTATGGCTGCTAGGACTTGGTGGTATCACTCTCCATGGCCTCGAGTGCTTGGACACCCTCGATGGTCATTCTCGATGCGCTCAGCTTGCTTGCTACGCTTTGGCGCAATTCTTTCCA
Source organism: Rhododendron mucronatum var. ripense (assembly GCA_019656295.1). NCBI lineage: Eukaryota > Viridiplantae > Streptophyta > Magnoliopsida > Ericales > Ericaceae > Rhododendron > Rhododendron mucronatum. Next base: position 6,420,407 of record BPLT01000003.1, on the reverse strand, counting down.
ACTAGACCACCGAAAGACCTTTGGTGCTCCTCATGATGCCGTTAAGTCCCGGTGACATGAAAATAGCACCGATTGGCTCTTGGATACTTGGCTACATCCCGGAACGTCTATTGGCCTTCCAAACCGCTTTATTGGCACGTTTTACCTACAAAACTCAAAAAGATACCTTACGTGCAATATTGAGTAAAAACAAACATTTAAATATAAAAACGACACAATAAGGAGGATTTAAGGCCCAAGATCACACAATCTTGGGTGCCCATCAGTTACCCCCACCACGAAGGTTTCTCTCGAACCCCCCCCCCCCCCCCCCCCCCCCCCCCCCCCCCCCCCCCCCCCCCCCCCCTTATTTCAATTAGTACTCGAAACTTAGTTGCTAAAAAATAAAACCCTAAATAATAAATGTTTACTTTTTTTTAATTTGAAGGGGTGATAAAAGAGTTTTGAAAAGGTAGACCGTCGTGCTAAAGGAAGATCAGTGTTATGGAAAAAGCTGGTAACAAGAAAAGACAAACATATAAGAAGCCCAATGTCCAAGGAAAAATCTAAGGTATAAGTTCTTTATGATTTGTTGCTTAGTAGTAGATAATATGGACATTTAGATTTGTTCGATGAATGTGTGATAATTATATTATTTGCTAATTTCCGGAGGTCGGGGAAATTGCGGTTGACCACCATATCGGGACACACGAGAGTGTTGTAAGTGTAAGATATTTTATTTTTTAATTGCACAATTTCATGTTTCATATAATTGTTATTCAAAATTCCTTTTTATTGTTGGGTTGGGTCACCCAATCTACATGGCCACTCAATGTGGCCAAACATGATGCCCCATACTATGCAACCAAATATGGCACAAAGCGGCAGCATCTTCCCATTTTCTCCAACTTTTTGCCCAAGTGGAACAAGCTTGAACCAATTTGTGCCTTCTTTTCCAAGTTCGATTCACAAAGCTTATTAAATGGTCAAGTTTGGATGGGTCAATCAACTTTGGGGGGTAGTCAAGTTTGTGGAGAAGGACAATCAAGTATTTTGGAAGTTCAAGGTCAATATCGGGGAGGATCACAACCAAATATTCTGGAAACTCAATGGCAAGGATGCGGAGGACAACAAAGTTAGACGGAAGAAATGACGAATGCAAGAAATAATGTTGAAGAGTAGTTCACATGCATTGTATATTTTTTTTCTTGCATTATTCAGGAGATGCCTCGTAGATTTGTAACGGTTGCACTTTGTTGAAGTTGTGGCATTACCTTTTCATGTTCTAAAGTGCAAGAGCTTGTTTATATAGTTGGAGAATCATATAGGTTCCTTGTAACCTATGCCCATAACGTGTCATGTGTCCATATCGTGTCTTGTGTCCATATTGTGTCCTGTGACTTGATTACTTGTCGGTCTTGTGATGACCTTTCATGAGGTATATGGTTTGAAAATTTCTGTTTCAAGTCGACTTCTTTAATTAGACGCATTATACTTATGTTAAAATTGTACCACTTTAGTTGTTGTTGACAATGAGTTAATTCTTTTTTATTAATGGAAATGGACATAGATATGGTAGAATGTCAATGAATCACGAAGGTAGGTTCTGGAAAAATTTCGGCATAGTCTCCCCAATTTTTTGGTCCTAGCTCGACGTCTTGCGTCATTCAGTACAACAATAACAACAATATAAACAACATGAGGTTACACACAAGCCCACCTCAGGCATTTCTCATTCTAAATCACCATTCACAAGCCACATTCATAGCCAAATCCATTGCCAAAACAAAAACCATAAAACAATATAGTCACACAAATAGGCGCCACTTTAGTTGTTGTTTATGATGAGTTAATTCTTTTTGATTAATGGAAATGGACATAAACATGGTAGAATGTCAATGAATCACGAAGGTAGGTTCGGAAAAATTTTTGGCATAGTCTCCTATGTTTTTTGGTCCTAGCTCCTAGCTCGACGTCTCGCTTCATTTAGTACAACAATAACAACAATATAAATAACATGAGGTTACACACAAGCCCACCTCGGGCATTTCTCATTCTAAATCACCATTCACAAGCCACATTCATAGCCAAATCCATTGCCAAAACAAAAACCATAAACAATATAGTCACACAAATAGACGCCACTTTCGTTGTTGTTTACGATGAGTTAATTCTTTTTTATTAATGGAAATGGACATAAACATGGTAGAATGTCAACGAATCACGAAGGTAGGTTCGGAAAAAATTTCGGCATAGTCTCCCATGTTTTTTGGTACTAGCTCCTAGCTCAACGTCTCGCTTCATTCAGTACAACAATAACAACTATATAAACAACATGAGGTTGCGCACAAGCCCACCCCGGGCATTTCTCATTCTAAATCACCATTTACAAGCCACATTCATAGCCAAAATCCATTGCCAAAACAAAAACCATAAAACAATATAGTCACACAAATAAGCTACAATCGAAGTTAGATTTCGCAAAACTAAAATTTGATACTACAACTTGATATTCCAACAAATTACAACAATTGATCATTTCTTGGCCAAAATTCACTTGAATGGCTTCACTCTCTTTCGACAGCATGTAGCATCTCGAAGTTGTTGAACTACCAAGTGGAGTCATCTCTGTGCCGATATCTCTCTGTTTAAACTCATGAATCATCTCGGTTGCTGTAGCTTTTTCCAAACAAAAACCTTTCTTTTGTGGTCTCCAAGCATCGGTATTTGAAGAAATTGCGTCCATGTTTCTTTGTTGGTTGTAAGAACTGACAATTCTTTCTCCTCGAGCCCTTTCGGTGGTCCTAACCTGCAACGATATGAGCTGTGCTTCGCCAATGCATCTCTGAATTTCTTAATCTGCAAAATCACCACCATATCAACAATGCTTCATAAAGCTCATATATTGGAACAGATTTGGGAAAGACAAATAATTGCTTTCATGGGTGTAGTCTTGGAAAATTTTTGACATGGTTCCCTTGCTTTATGACCTAACCCGATGCCTCACGTCTCAAACTAAGAACGACAATTCAACAAAATTTACAACAACATTCCTAGCCCACGCTGGGCCATTCTCATCACAACATTTGCGAAGCTCAATATCAAGTAAATGAACCAAGCAATGGCAATATAAGTTTTTTTTGTTACATTATAAAGTCATACGAAAACCCAACTGGTTACGGAGTAGTCACAAACTACTTAGGTTACAAGAGGTGGGTAATACTCAAGCCAAGTACAAGAGGTGGCCATTTTAATAACTATGAAAGTTGCAAATGAGATGTGCATTCTAATAACTATGAAAGTTGCAGATATCCACCTAGAACCGAACAATGCATAAATGGGCATAAGTGAGGCCTAAGTATACGAAGGTTTTTCATTATTCCTTCCTAGAGAAGTTTGTAAAGTAATTGGAATTGAAAGAAACCTCGAAACCAAGAAAATGACCTATGTTTTCCATTCTTTTGAATGGAATTTGCATCTCTGAAAGTGTAACGACCCGGATTTTTGCCCTATTTTTTTTTTTATAAAGAAACTATTTTTTTTATCTATAGTAATTGATTAACTATTTTAAAAGTATAATTAGATTAAACTAGAACCTAGAATAATTTTTCGTAATCAAAATTCGTTTAGCAAATTTTAATTCAACTTGTAACGACCCGTAATTTTATCATTAATAATATCAGTTAAAGAGTATTATTTGTAATAATAAAATTATCTTAATTATAATTATCTAGTAGATATATACAAATAAAATTAATTTAATCTTAATTATCTTACTTTTAATTTATGTTAATTGCATGCATGCAACTCTTGTCATCTCTCCCTCTCCTACTCAATTTCTACTTCCTTCTTCAGTCTATCTCGGTCCAAATTTGTCCATTACGAAGCCCTATAGAATACAACTTCTTTAAATCCAATTTTAATCAAAACTCTCAAAATTTTCCTATATATACCACACAAATCCAACCCACGAACATACCACCATTCCACACACGCTCCTCCGAGTCAAAAACGAGAGAAAACCGTGGGCAAATTGGAGCTCCAATCAATGGAGGTTTAGAGAGAGAAAGTGAGAGAGAGAAAAGCGGGTTTTGTATCTACGCCCAACCGAAACCCAATTCCCACGTTCCAATCACCTCCTACAACTCCAAGCATCCTTAAGCACCATCCAATTCGGCCCCAAGTTTCCCCGATCGAAAAATCCGAAGTTGTCTTCTCCAAATTTCAAGTTTCGAATTAAAATCAATTCGACCCGATTTGAGGTATTATAATCCATTCCAACCCTCCCTATAAGTATATTTATTGTTTTTATGCTTAACCATATGCCCCGAACGGACCCATGCATCGAAAATAGCAAGAAAAACCAAAATAACGATTTCTGCCTTCAACCTTGCGGCCGCAAGGTTCGGGGGGCCGGACTTTGCGGTGGATGCTCCAGACGCAAGGTTGACTGGTCCAACCTTGCGGTTTTGACTGTTTTGTTCCGAATCGACTTTGCGACCTCTCGAACACCGTTTTCGACCCCCGAACTATTTTTCCTAGACTTTTCACACCTCAAAGATCATAACTTGTTAAGGTCATATTTTTTTTAATTAATTATCTATTTATTAAATTATTTGTTAGTTATCGTTCAACGTTTACGAACGAAAATTGATTACGACCTTTCAACCAACGTTTTAACATTCAAACTATTTTTTTTTTTTAGACTTCTTGAATCTCAAAGATGGCAACTTGTTCAATTAAATATTTATTTTATTTAATTCACTATTTATTATTATTTTTAAAGTAATTCCAATCAAAATTACTTTACGACCTTATAACCCTTATTATTAATGCCCGATTAATTTTATTTAGACTCCTTACATCCAGTAGATGAAACTTTGTTAACCACAACATATTTTAATTTATAAATTATTTATTATCTATTTACTTCACTTTTGGCCACTTTAATTAACGTCTTCATTTAAAATTAATCCCGCGATCCTCCGAACTCAACTTTTGATACTCAAACATGTTGCGTAGGACCTTTAGGACTCTTATCATGGCCATGATAATTATTCTAATATTTTTACCTAATTAATGTATTTAATTAGTCTTTAATCTATCTAATTTCTTAAGAATTAAATTAATGAGAGCTTAGAAAATATTCTATTAAAATTTATATAAAAAGTTCTACTTTATTATTGACAACATGGCCATATAAGAATAAGGGCAATGGCCCATTTATTAGAAATTGTGTGATTACATTGCTCATTATTGTTTTAATTATTATTTGGTTTAATTGTATATTGCACCGATATCTGATTCATTGCATTACTTAATATTTATTTTAAATTACTATTTGATTTGACTGTATACTGCACCGGCATTTGATTTGAATGTTAGATTGGACCCTAGAGACATGGGGTGGTATGCGAATAGATTTTATCTAGACGATGCTAAGTTGATGGAAAAATGGTAAAGTGTTGAAGTCATGAGATTGTGGATTTGATTTAAGGGTGACCTGCGGGGCCCAGTGATGATAAGGGTGACCTGCGGGGCCCAGTGATGATATTTTGGTGACCCTAACGTATGGTACGCCATGGGAAGTTCCAAAGGGTAATCATGCCCCCTGTTATGGTCCTAAATGAATTCATACGAGGTACATAACTTAGGTGAATTCATTTAGAACCCCGTGTGCAGGACAAACAAGGGGGGGATTTTCCATGACACGATCATAGTTAGCGGTATGGGAGGAAAGGATCTCGTGGATGAGATTCTTAGATCTCACATAAGGTTAGTGGATAGTAATAAATTGGTTCATGTATGAAATCTCTGTTTGGCTCTTCGATTCAATATTGTCTTGTATTTGCTAATTGTAAAGTAAGAGGGGTGGTTGGGTTGGATTATTCTATTGGGTGATTTATCACTCACGGATACGTTCGTATCCTGGCAAATCGTTTGCTTCGGCGATCAATTTGCCAGAGGGTGCAGGATTCAATGATGGTGCAGTTCGACGCGGGAAGAATATCAGAAATGGAGATCAAGCATACTCGGAATTCGTGTCAAGCCTAGAATCAGCTCTGAAGTTAATGTATTTGAATCAGTAAATTTTCGTGAGATTGTTATAGCTAAACATCCATTTTGGAAAATCATATTTATTTAGCAAAATTTTCCTAAAGAATTATTTTATTTTGCTTCCGAAAAGTCGGGGCGTTACAGAAAGCTCTAACATAGAAGTCTTTAGCTAGGATTTCATCCTCACCTTTCATCAGGCTTGCTAAAATTGTTGCAAAATGCTCTCTTACCTGCAACCAAAAACATCTTGTTCCAGCTTCTTTTTTTATAGTTTCTTTTTTTATAGTTACTTGTTCCAATTTTAAGAGACATAATGCTATATAGAGGGCTATGACACCTCCAAAGAATGTGGAAACAATTGTCCAAATGAGCATTGTTGAGATCAGATCCAAGTGGCAACGATTGTGCAAATCAAAAACAATCATGCAAACGGCTACTGATTAAAAATTACCCAAAAATCAGCTCCCCTCCTTTACCCAAACCCATATCAATTTGAGTTTTACTCAATTTTTTCACCATATTCAAGGGAGAACCAAATTTCAAAAGGCTACTTTTGGTGGTTTTCAGTGGTATGCAGTGGTGGTTGCTGGTGGTGGATTTTCACTGTGATTTCTGGGTTATTTGTCTGAAATATAGTGGTGGTCAACGGTGGTAGTGTTTCAGCATGAAATCTAGGTTTTCGGTGTCGTGGTGGTGATGGTGGTCGATGGTGGTTGTGAGATTTACATTAGTTTGTGGCGGTAGTCCCAGTGCAGTGGCTGATCCAAAAATTTCATTTAGAGGGTTGCCTATTGATTAGCAATATTCAGCATAACCTTGGAAAAAAAATTCTAACAGTCTAATATAACGAGAACATATATATAATGTTTAAACATTCTTCATTACGCACAAAATTTGAACTTTAATGCATTTCTAAAACATTTCAAACATACGCACAAAATATTGTAAATTCTTCCCTAAAAACGATTTCTGCATCATTGTATCGTTGTCAATCCCATAAAAAACATCTCTTTCCATGTACACAACAAAAATAGAAATCAAAACCCCCTATTTTTTCAAGAACACAACATTATCTATAAATTCAGTAGGTTTACACAAACATTAAGAAATGAAAAGTCTAATAATACCTTTGAGGGAGGAGAAGAATTCGTCCGACGTTAGTTACTCCGAAATCCGGCAACTAGAGTGGGCGAGATGGCGAGACGGATTCCTTCGCTAAGTTTCTTTCATAGCAAGTGTGTTTGAGAGAGAGAGACCTTTGTGCAGGAGGTAACAACGTCGGGGTGCCTAGAAGCCGGTGGTGGTGGCACTCGCCGGCGATGGGAAGCGCTGGGGTTGGGTTGTGGTGGGAGGGTCAAGCTCCCATCTAGTCACCCTTACCGTCCAGTCCTAGCCAGTCGGCCATTTTTCGGCGAACATCAATTTTGTTCAATGATCGGATCCGTTCATATTGTAGATCTCGTCAAGACACACAATTATGATAAAAATTATATCCATTGGATATCGTTTCATACATGATCAAAACACATTTATTTTGGACAAATGAATGGGAGGGGTTCCAATCTAGTGTGGGTATGTATTTTTTCCCAAAATAAACTGATTACGATCGTGTACTAAACTGATTTTTTACCTGATTATGTGTCTCGACAAGATTTACAATATAAACGGATCTGATCATTGAATGAAACCGACATTCGCCAGAAAATGGCCAACTGGCCGAGACTGGACAATAAAGGTGACTGGATGGGAGCTTGACCCGTGGTGGGAGCCCCTCTCTCGCTTTTCGTCTGTATTTCGATCGTGAAAAGGGGAAGGGAAAGGGAAAGGCACGACTTGAGTAAAAAATTTTTTTAGCAAAACGACGTCAATTT